>JBBPKC010000255.1:4913-19399 GCA_038089055.1 Tylopilus aff. balloui
CTTCCCTGGTCTTTCATCAGGAAGCTCCACGCCCACTTCCAGACGTGCTTGCGTGCCGTTCGGCATGGGGAATGGATCCCCAAGTCCCTGCACGCCATCCTCACGCGAGTACCCAGGTCTCTCGAGACGCTGTGGCTTTTCATCTACCCCATACGTATGGAGCTAAGCCTTGACGAAGTTAGACAAATGCTCGATGCTCCCATGTGGCAAAACGTTCCTCTCCACTCACTCACGCTCTTGGTTAGTGAACTTGGATGGGCAGGTCCACATTATCATCTTCGAGGGTCTGATACCGTTTTCTTGACCCCCCGTATTGTAGACATTTCCTTCCATCTTGGAGGGTATTTCTCGTCTCACATAGCTACAGTCACTCACAGTGAGAAACGACTGGGCTGCACTTCCGCGCGAGACCCCGCCCTCAGAGGTTCTCTGCATCCTTCGCGACAAACTGGGTACTGCCTCCGACCTCAAGCGCGTAGATATATACGGAGCGTCTTTTCGTTTGGCGGATGGAGAATGGTCGGATGCGTTCTCAGACTCTTGGTTTGAACGTAGGGCTTGTTGGTTGGGTCCCCTTGAAATTGTTAGTGCGAACCTGGGTGGGTAAAACCCAGCACGAACCTAGGTTTGGCCGCCTCAGATTTGTATTGTTCTTGACGGATGTCGACGAACGAGATGGGGGTATTTTTTAGAGTATGTGAAGAAGGGTAATGCTACCATTAGAAAGAGAGGTACGCGAATGGCTTCTGTGTGACTCAAAAGGATAGGTGAGATAAAGCCCTCCTCGTTCGGTTGGCTTCAGCTAGAATGGTACTTGGCGAAAGAGCGACGCTAGGGAAGCTGGTCCGGCACCACTTCCATCTCATTCACGCGTCCACCGAAATGGTTGGAAGAAAGCACGTCGGCACTGGAGGCAAGCGACTCTATGAGATGTGCCCGCCGCGATGGGTCGAGATTCGGTTCCTATCCACCGACGACTCGGAATCCACTGAGTCTCTGGAGCGCCGTTGATCGTCGCCCTCTGCGCGCTCGCGGCTGTGCTGCTAGCTATCCAAGGTATACGAGAGCTCAGAACCAACAGACCCCCACTCCCACCCGGCCCAACGCCCCTTCTCATTGGAAACGTATTCAAGATAGACAAAAACGCGCCCCATATCACATACACAGAGAAATATGGTGCGTCCCTCTGAATGCGATATCGTTTGTGCGAGCGTGATGGGCCAGGACATGATCCTGCTGAACTCGGAGGGGGTCGCTGTTGCGTTGCTCGAAAAACGCTCGCCAAGGTACTTTGATCGACCCCCTTTCTACGCTGGGACGATGTATGTCCTCCTGATCATCTCCTGTGCTTTAACGCTCACCGAAACTGTGTACGACGGGTTCGACTTCGAGTGGCCGACCTCGAGCCCCAAATATGGGCCAAGGTTAGGCCACATCGACGACTGTTGCACCAGGTTTTCAATGAAAACGCCTCACTCCGTTACCATGACAAACAGGTGCGGAGAGCCCACGAGTTGTTGCCGCATTTGTTGGTCGACCCGGAGCACTATGCAGCGCATTTCACCATGTGTGCCTCCCTTACTTTTTTGCCCCACATGTCCGAGGGTGCTGGTACTCACACATAGACAGGTCATCGGCATCCGTCGTCATGGAGGTCACGTATGGGTACGACATGAAGGGCGGAGAGTTGTTCGTTACGTCGATGCAACGGGCTTCAGACCCCGTCCTGAACGTCGGCATCCATGAACTACTCGGGCTGTGTAACACTTTCCCATTTTGTGCGAGCTATTTCGTTGTTTTTCGATCGATTCATTTATGCGTGTATGATCCAGTGACGGTGCTTCCGTCGTGGTTCCCGGGAATGGGGTAGAAGTCTGGGGCTACTGAGTGCGGGGTCTAGTGCACGGTGGATTGAACACGCCATATGGTTGGGTCAAACGACGCATCGTAGGTGCACGCGAACAAGTCCTGTATACATGGCTGATAGAGGTTTCCAGGACCAAGGGAGTGCAGTATCGTCCATGGTCGCTGATGCGATTGTCCGATATCGATTCGACGATGATTCAAAGAACCCTCCTGCACGCGGTCAAGAAGTCTGCAGGGACATTGTATGCAGGTGATTGTTATGCACGCGTCTTATCCCTTGGGAGTGACGTTTTCCTCAGCTGAGCCTCTGTCGAGACGGTTCATTTCGTCATTTCATCGTTGGAAGCGCGGAGTATCACATTGACACACAGAGACCCGTGCCACACTTCTCGTTTTTGTCTATCTCATGATGAACCACCCAGTGGTGCAACGTCGTGCACAGCTGGAAGTCAACTGCGTCGTACGGAGGCAGCGACTCCCCGACTGTGAAGACCGGGTACCGCCTTCATGTGTGGATGCGGTAGTAGACGACGAGGTGTCGTCCAGTGGGTCGCGACCATCTTTCTGTTTCCATGACCCCGTCGATGAGAATCTACATAGGTCTGCCTCATACTACCACCGAAGAGGACGTCTATGAGGGGCATTAGATTCCGCAAGGTAAATGGCACCGGCGTTTGCGGCAGTTTCATTTCATCCGTCCCCCTCTGCAGGTTCGATGGTCATGGCCAAAGTCTGGAAATTACGCATGGAAAGTATGCGCGTACGACGACGACGGTGTGGACAGGGGGACATCGCACGATGGGGAAAGGTATCCAAACCCGGAGTTATTCATACCAGAAAGATTCTTGCCCGAGGACGGCTCTCTGAACGAAGACAGGATGCCGTATTTCGTTGGTTTTAGTCTTCAGATCTGGTTCGTACGCCGGGCGTTTACGCGAGCGTTTGAGGGTACTGATACCAATGACGGTTCGGAAAGACACGTCGCTGTGGTCTGCGATTGTCTGTATGCTGACTCTGTTCTATGCCCACGGATCTATCCATACGTGTTCGATGTACAATATTTCAAGCCTTGTGATTTCGAAACCAACTCCCATCAGGATCTGACTGTGAACAGACTGGCGAGTCGAGACAGATATCGAAATTAGTGTCTATGTTGAAAGTCAAGGGTGCACACAAGCACTCGGCACACGAAGAACCCGTTGTTGTTAGGCCATGTTTTTCGCCTGCGTCGCCGTGTCCCGTGACACCTGTCCAAGTCACGTGCATTCTAGATTTTTCCCAACCGTAAAGTTTTTAATTGCAGCCCGTTTCTGTTCCGTCTTCATTTCGTTCCTTCTTTCCCTCCAAAACAAAACCACAGCCATGCACGCTATCTCGTCCTCGTCGTCTCGCGCAGCCCGCAGGGCAGCCCCAAAAGCCGCACGAACCGTGTTGGCCCGTGGTGCTCACAAGGAGATCAAGTTCTCGAACGACGGGCGGGCGAGCATACTCAAGGGTGTCGACGTTCTTGCCAATGCCGTTAGCGTCACCCTCGGTCCCAAGGGTAAGCACCTCTCCGTTCCACCTGTCCACCCTCATAAACAGACCCCCTTGTAGGTCGCAACGTCATCATCGAACAGTCCTTTGGCGGTCCCAAAATTACCAAGGGTGAGTCGCCTCCTCGTACATGTCGCGTCATTTGCTCAGCGAAGATTGTAGACGGCGTGACGGTCGCCAAGTCGATCTCGCTCAAGGACAAATTTGAGAATCTTGGTGCCCGGTAAGCGCACTGCGTTTCTCGGTTCTACTGTCCGCACACTCACACGCAACTAGTCTCATTCAAGACGTGGCCCAGAAGACGAATGAAATCGCAGGTGATGGGACGACGACGGCGACGGTCTTGGCGCGCGCTATCTACTCGGAGGGTGTCAAGAACGTGGCTGCAGGGTGTAGCCCCATGGACCTTCGTCGCGGGTCACAGGCCGCCGTTGATCGCGTCGTCGAGTTCCTTGCTGCGAATACCAAAAAGGTGACGACGACGGCCGAGATTGCCCAGGTCGCAACCATCTCTGCCAACGGTGACGTCCATGTCGGCAACTTGATTGCCCAAGCCATGGAAAAAGTTGGCAAGGAAGGTGTCATCACCGTTAAGGAAGGCCGCACGATTGAAGACGAAATTGAGATCACCGAGGGCATGCGGTTCGACCGTGGGTTCATCAGCCCTTACTTCATCACCGATGTCAAGACGCAAAAGGTCGAATTTGAGAAGCCACTCATTCTGTTAAGCGAGAAGAAGATCTCGGTCTTGCAAGACATCCTTCCCTCCTTGGAAGCAGCTGCACAATCGCGTCGTCCCTTGGTGATTATTGCCGAGGACGTTGATGGGGAGGCGTTGGCCGCATGTATTCTGAACAAGCTGCGTGGTCAGCTCCAGGTTGTCGCCGTCAAGGCACCTGGCTTTGGTGACAACCGCAAGTCCATTCTCGGTGACCTCGCCATCCTCACAGGTGGTACTGTCTTTACGGACGATCTCGACATCAAACTCGAAAAGGCTACCCCTGATCTTCTCGGGTCCACAGGATCCATCACCATCACCAAGGAGGACACGATCGTTCTCAATGGAGATGGTTCTAAGGATGCTATCCAGGCGCGCTGTGAACAAATTCGCGCACTCCTCGCTGACCCTACCACGAGCGAGTATGATAAGACCAAGTTACAGGAGCGACTGGCCAAGTTGAGTGGGGGTGTTGCTGTCATCAAGGTCGGTGGGAGCAGCGAGGTCGAGGTCAGCGAGAAGAAGGACCGCTACGAGGATGCGCTCAACGCAACGCGTGCTGCTGTCGAGGAGGGTATCCTCCCTGGTGGTGGTGTTGCCCTTCTCAAGGCATCGCTGGCACTGGCGACTAACGCGCCTGGTTCAACCAGCCCGCCGTCCAACCCGGATGCCAAGGTTGTTCCCACCATCAACTTTGACCAGGACCTCGGTGTCAACATCATCCGCCGGGCGCTGACCCACCCTGCACGGACTATACTCTCGAACGCTGGCGAGGAGTCCTCTGTGATCGTCGGCACGCTGCTCGGCCAGTATGGTGGTGCAGACAAGTTCGCCATGGGCTACGACGCGAGCAAGGGCGAGTACGTGGACATGATCAAGGCTGGTATCGTGGACCCACTCAAGGTCGTACGTACGGCCCTCGTAGATGCCGCGGGCGTAGCAAGTTTGTTGACGACGAGCGAGGCATGCGTGGTCGAAGCGGAGGAAGAGAAGCCAACAGGTGGTGCACCTGGAATGGGTGGAATGGGTGGCATGGGCGGTTTCTAAGCGGGGGGTCCCCTTGCAGTTGATGAGTTGATTTTTCACGGCGACCCCCTGCGGCCGTTCTGCATAGCTGGCATTTAACGTAGCTTTTACTGACTAGTGTTTATGTTTTGATCACACCATCTCAATCGCATCACCGCTCACATATTTGATGGTAGGACAAGAGCGCAGTATCTGAGACATGGGCATTACGCGGCGATTACTTGGTTCTCCCGCACATGAATTAGTGGTCTTATCAGGCTAATTTTTCTCTCGTTCGCTTGCCTGCCAGATCTACAACGACGACGACGATGGCTACCGATCCCAAGCAAGAGCGACGTCAGAAATTTAAGGGGGTATTTGCGAAGCTGAGAGACGACCTGTTGGATCATCTCGAGGGAGAAAACATGCCGTCTGAGGCGGTCGAATGGTACCGTCGGGTACGCGTACCTCTATCCCTCAGATCGAGGAGCGCTTCGCTGACGATTTCCCCCGTGGCGCGCGTGCGATCGCCCACGAGCAGAACCTCGAGTTCAATGTTCCAGGCGGGAAACTCAACCGCGGGATGAGCGTCGTCGATTCGGTCGAGATTCTGCGCGGCCGCGAGCTGACCGAGGACGAGTACTTTAAAGCGGCGTTGCTGGGGTGGTGCATCGAGCTGGTGCGTTTTGTTCGGCTCTTCCCTCTCCCCCATCCCTCCCTGATGCCCGGGACGATCGCAGCTGCAAGCCTTTTTCCTCGTCTCGGACGATATGATGGACCACTCGATCACGCGACGCGGGCAGCCGTGTTGGTACCGCATCGAGGGCGTGGGCAACATTGCGATCAACGACTCGTTCATGCTCGAAGGGGCCATCTATCACCTGCTCAAGAAGCATTTCCGCACGGAGCCCTACTACGTGCACTTGCTCGAACTGTTTCACGAGGTGCGTGTGCCCGGGGGGGAATCGAAGGGCGAGGAGTGATCTGACGCGTGTCCCCTCTTGGATAGACGACGTTCCAGACTGAGATGGGTCAGTTGGTCGATGTGATCACGGCCCCGGAGGACAGGGTCGACCTGAGTAAATTCTCGTCGAAAAAGTGCGTTTCCAACGGCGTCTCGCGTCGAACGACGGTCACGTCTTTTCTCTTCACAGACACGCGTTCATCGTGCAATACAAGACGGCGTACTACAGCTTTTACCTCTCGGTCGCGCTCGCGATGCGCGTCTGCGGCGTGCCGGAGTCGTACGTCGTCGGCGAGCAGACGGTCCGCCCGTACGACGTCGCGCTCTCGATCCTGCTCCCGCTCGGGGAGTACTTTCAGATCCAGGACGACTTTCTCGACTATGCGGGCACGCCAGAGCAGATCGGCAAGGTCGGGACGGACATCGTGGACAACAAGTGTTCGTGGTGCGTCAATGTCGCGCTCGAGGTGGCGACGCCCGAGCAGCGGGCGGTGCTCGAGGCCAACTATGGACGCAAAGACGCGGACAAGGAGGCGCGGGTCAAGGCGGTGTATGAAGAAATTGAGTTGAGGGAGCTGTACAGGGTGTACGAGGAGGGTGCCAAGGTGCGGATCGATGGGCTGATTGCGGCCGTGCCCGAGCCTGACGGAGATATGGACTGCGGCGTGCTGAGGCGGGCCGTGTTCACGGCGTTCTTGAACAAGATTTACAAGCGTACCAAGTAGAGAGTGTGCAGGATATGTAGGCATTGTTGCGTGGGACGTAAGCGTAAGTACATGAATGATATAGTGGTCCGTTTATTTGTGGCGTCGATGTACGCTGTAAAGTGTCTGTGATATAGCATGAAGTAGTAGTTTACAGGTTTGCGCAGGCTTTTAGGATAGCACAGGCGATGCGTTCGCCGTGGTCAATTTTACAAGGCTGAGCTGGCTGTAGGCCCAAGGGTGGCGAGGACTTTTAAGTGCGAGCGATGGGCATCACGTTTTGCCCTGCGGGCAGCACGTTCCGCGGCTTCGGCGAGGTCGTCCCAGGGAGCGAGCGAGCCCTTGCCATCAGAGAAGACGGGAGTGGGTGGTGGTGGGGAGGGGAGAGAGCGGAGCGGAATGGGTAGGAGGCGAGGGAGGGCGACGGTCTGTGCGAGGAGTGTGTCTTGGCGATCAAAGATTTCTTCCTCGCAGTCAAAGAAATCGTCCTCGCAATCAAAGAACTCGACCTCGTCACCATAGGTATCGCCCTCACCATCGAAAACATCGTCCTCGCCTCCATAGACGTCGCCTACACCATTGAAAGCATCGCCCTCGCTATTAAAGGCATCGTCCCGGCCCTTCGTAGCAACGTCCTCGCCACCAAATGGATCGTTCTCGTGGGGTACAGTGAACTCAATTCTCCGGGCACGTGCGATTCCTGCCTGGAGGCGTGCATTGACAGGATCGGGGGGTTCAAAGGGGTTCGGTACGTCCCACACGACACGATCAGAATCGACCTGGCCGATCGACCGAAAGTGTTTTCTGAGCATGTGCGCGTTGCCCGTGGGTGTCTCGAGAGCGTTGGAAGTAGCACCATCGTGGATGAGGGCGACACCGGGAACGCGAGCTGCGTTGCGGTATGAATCGTGGATGGGAGAGAAGGACATGTCTGTGGACCGTCGGCTCTCGATCCATTCGAGGTGTATTTATGTGCTCTGAGTGCCATTGTTCCACTGTGTTCTCGGCTGTGGACACTTTTACTTTCGGTGCGGGGTCAAAGCGAGGCAGTCGGTGGACCTAGCAAGGTCATGGTGGACCAAGCCCGGATCCACCACGTCTCCTTGTCACCCATCACCACAAGTGCCATAACGAGCTCGATGGCCAAAACTTCATGATGTGCTGTTGCTTTGACTTCAAAGCGAGGACAGGCTCACAGTCGATCGGTGGACTCTTCGTTGGCTGTGTTACACACCAAACTGTCCATCACCACCACCTGTCTGTCGTCAAAGCCGATCTAGGAGGGAAAGGCTGAATACCAGTAATACAGCACGTTGTAAACGAATCGATCGATCGATGTGCAACCAAGGCTTACCTCCATCGAGTATGGAGAGTGAAGTGTGAGCGGTAAGTGGGTGTGTGTCCAAGTAGGGAATGCTACGGAGTGTAGTGTTCTCATCGCTCCTTGTCTTTCTCCTCTCCGCCACCCTCCTACACTCCAAATCGCACAACGGAAAAGGGCAAGGTTCAAACCACTAATCCAGTCAGCCTCCATCTGGACCCCTACTACGGTCGCCGATGCGTGGCCAAGTCCAAATCCCAAAGCGTCCAATCCCAGATATCCGACACAACCAAATTGTCAACGACCTGTCCCTTGAAGGGAACTGGCCAGGGCTTACTTATCCCTCGAATGACCTAAATTATTGGTGGACCTTTGGTCGATGTACTCCAGAACCCTCTGGCTTACCCCACTTTACAGCTGCCCCAGGGGTGTGTCTCGCTCTCTCCATCCCCGGCCCCGCTCACTCCCATACAGCCAGATACCTGGGTGACATCTTCGTCGACGGTCCAAAGTTCTTTCTGCGATTATCTTCAGAAGAAAAGTCATAAAGCAAGCGCGAACATTCACCTTCCCCAATGTGCCCATGTTTTACATTAGCAGCAATGTCCTCGGCTGGACCCTCGAGGCGCAGTGTAGCCCACAGATAGTCACGAAATTTGTGATTCATCTCTCTCTTCTCTTCGTGCCTCCGCTGACTCCTTTCCAGGCACCTGATCTTACCCTTACAGTCCGTTCTATCCAGTTCGCCCTTGTGTTTCTTATTCATCCTCTTATAAAGAAGCGGTCTCTACCGAATTCTACTATAGAAAGTATTTCTCCATCTCATCCACCTCGCTCGTCTCTCTGCTAGTTGTCTGTCCTTTTCCTCCCACCCCCCTTCTGATTCCCCATGGGTGAAGTCACCAAACTCGTCGTTAGAGTCACCCTCGCCTGCTAGCGTGTGTGTGCCGTTCAATTGCCCTTGCGTTCCATTGCTCACTCTTTCATCTAGCCTCCCTTTCGTGACGTCGACCACCGGGTCCGACCCATCGCCCATGCCCTTGGTCCCTCCACTTTCCTCTGGAAGTACGTGTCCAATGACCGGCGCCAGGGTACCAGAAAAATCTCCGCCGCCAACGTCAATGCTAATTACCGGGCTATCATCCTTCGCTCTGGAACAGGGCTTCGATACCTTGAGCCCGTATTTTCCCTTCCCACATTGCGTTCCCGACCGGCCTTTTAGAGTGATACCACCAAGCTCACCTACGAACCCAACAACTTTACCATATCTGAGGCAGCTAAGCTTTATAACCTGTCCAAGTCGGGTCCCCATGACGAGACCAACTATTCCCAGCCCTACTTTGAGCAATGTTTGTTCCCTTTGTTGTCACGCGCCGACGTCGTTCATATGCTCTGCCTCAGGCATCGCTGGGACCTCGACGCTTGATGGTTGGGTAACTGCAGCTACGGACACATCTGGTCAAGCGAGCACCGTTAGCTCGCACGGCGCTACGCCACGCTAGTATGTCACTGTGGGTCTGCTTTTGTCGGCCACGTTCTTCGATCGCATGCTGAGAATGTCGAATCTCGATGTATGTCTTGGACCTTTTTTTTTTTTTTCGTTTTAGATGCCTGACGACTGTTATCTTCCCTTTTGTCTCGCTCGTACCGGCCGCAGTTTTAAAGATGGGCCAGTTGGCAGGAGACAGAGAGGGTATCCCCCGATCCCCGGATCATGGAGTTGATACGCCCGAAAGTGCGTCCACGTGCAGGTTCGAGTTGATCTTGATGTTATCGGCAAACGAAAGGAGAAAAAATGGAATTAGAAGATGTTCAAGACGGGCGTATGTGTTCCGTGGATCGTGTTATCGTTGGTTGGTGCTGCTGCCACGTCGGTCCACGGTATAATGCCATAGGTTATCATCGTCAGCCTTGGCTGTGTTGCAGCCACGCACTTGGATTGACAGCAACTCCAGAGGCTCAGGTCTGAGCGGACAGTGTGCTTGGGAACCAAAGCCCTTGGAGACGGATCTGACATGGGCGGGGGTTTAGCCAGAAATCCACCGTATGTCGTCACCCTTCAAGCCCTGCTAGTTGTTACAAGGAGGCCAATACAGCCTACTACCTGCAACAGTCCTTGGACATCATGGTACAGTGTCAAAATCCAATTCATTCTCCAACGCTACCTACGTGCTTATGTACACTGTCTTTTACATAGTTCTACTAATATGGAGCGTAGTACTAAATACGACTAACAAACCCCGTAGTCGTGTACACTTTCTCTCAACACTAGTTAGGTACCAAATTGGTGCCTGAGAAATGTTAGCATGGAGAGACTGCAATTGCTGCAAGGCACAGGGGAAAGGGGCAGTGAATCCCATGGGAAATTAGGTGTGGTGGTTCAGGTTGATGGGAGAAATGTGTAACAGCTGAGATGGACAACCCCATCCAGGCTGCTATTGTGCCATGCTGTTGTGCCATGCCATTGTGGATCCCTGCCTGAGGCCAATAGAAATGAAGAGTGTCAAGTTCTTGCCCACACTTGGTTGTGGGTGGTCTGGGTGTGATGCATGATGGGAGATAATGTCACCCACTTCTTGGCTGCTTCAAGCTCCTCAATCCACAGGAATAGGACAAGCTGAAGGTGAGCTGAGAAGTGTGGTTCATAGATTTCTAGTGAGAACAACAAGAAACAGAATGCTAGCAGTACAGATGTCTTTTATCACAAAACAAGAATTCAATACTGATGTTTGAACATCCCAGAAAGCTTTTGCTTGAAGGTCTTCCTGGCTTCAACATCTTGAGTAGATGTAAAGTCTGCCTGGAATGGAGTAGACTGCTGTGTACTGGCTTGAGAGTGTATTTCAGTCAAAGAAGGATCTACAAGCTATAAATCAACATTGAACTCATAGGCTGAATATGAACCTACCAAGTGGATGTTTCAAGACAATCTGGATGATATTTTCACACAGTAAATCCAGATCTTCTCCACAAGACTCCACAGCTTCCTCCACAGCTGATGCAATAAACTGTTGGTGCAAAGACCCTTGAAAGAGTTCAAATGAGGCAGTAAGGTGATCTCCAGTTTTGTTTTTGTCCCAGGAATGGAATGAATGGACAAATATGAGCAGAAGTGCTAGAATGAAAATTGAAAGAAAATAGTTTGTGAGGAAAAAGTATATACATACCACTAGAGAGAAGACATGCTTGTTTGATGCTTGATCCTTTGCACTGTGTATATAAAATAAATCATTTGAATGAGCAGGCATGTGAAAATTCACCATTGACTTCAGCACTTGCTGAATGTCTTTTCTTCTAAAGGCTTTCAGCTGGCAATTGACAAAATAGAAGGAATACAAGTTAAAGAGTTATGATTAACACATGAGGATCCAGCACTTACATCCTGAAACCAAAATGAGATGAATGAAACAACAGTTAGCATAGACAGTAGAGTATGAATAGCATAAACACAACAACCTACCTCCTATTGAAACACAAGAGATGAAATAGCAGCAAGCATGAGTTGCAGAGTAGAAACACTACAATAACAACAACTTACATCCTATTGAAATAGAAAAATAAAGTGGCAATGAGCATAAATGTCAGAATTGTAATAGCACAGGCACAGTAACTTGCCTTCTACCAGGACAGAAGGAATAAAATAACAGTGAGCATGATGGCAGGACATAAACATCACAAACAAAGCAACTTACCTGCAATATTAACACAAGGAACAAATTAGCAGTGAGCATGAATGGTAAAATGGAAACATTGCAAGAAATGAAATGGCTGTGAGCATGGAATGTAGAACAACAACATAAATGCAGCAAGTTACAACACTCTGACTTACCTGAGTATGTGGAAACCATCCTGCTATTGCAGCTTGAGTGTCTCTACCATTTTTTTCCCAGAAATCATTTTCCATCCCTAAAGCTCCTAAGAGTCTCAGCAATGTTCTAAAGCAGAGCTGATGAGTGATTTTACAACTTCCACAATTATTTTTTACTTTCCTCTTTACTGCAAATTTGACATTTATCCCCAGATCAACTTCCTGAGCAGAAACTAGTAGTCTCTCCAATGACTCATCATCCAGTGCTTCTGCAGTGGAGTTGAGAAGTGTGGTACAGTCTGCCTGCTTTTCATGCATTTCTTTAATCATGCTATTGAGGTTGTTCTGTGTCATCAATAGATATTGACAACTCACTGCTGACATACACATAGCCCTTTGGGGGGAATTTTCTACTCTTGAGCATGCCAAAGTAATCAGCTCTGTCAAAGATCTGTTTTGCATGTTTTGGAGCCTGGGCAGCTGCATCTCGAATACCCATTCCTTGCTCTCGGAGCTCGCCAAATGCAATTGCATGCAATGCATCAAATTTGGTGAAGACAGCAATTACAGGTACTAATAACATGCTTAGCAACTGACAAGAATAACCAATCCTGCTTACCACTTCCTGTCCCGTGGCTGGAAAAGAAATTTTCCTCTGCCTTGGTCACCGGCCTCGAATGGTCCTCCATGGGAATGCAATACCTATTATGGACAATATTCAGATGAGTGGCACAGAGCAGTGTAACAGAGACATGAACCATATAGCATGTATGCGGTCTTGCGGATCTTTCTTGTTCGCGCGTCTTTCGATGAAGGATCGGACCTTCTGCAGTTCGTCCGTACTCCCAGCCTCGAAGCCGGGGGAATCATGGAAGACAAAGCGGTCGTTGCTTTCGAACGAGGTTTCGTACTCGACGTCCTGCCCGCCATGCTAAAACGTATCGTGAGATCAGCGTGTTCCTGTATGCCTGCACACACCCACCCCTTCGGTTTCATGCAGGGTAGCGTCGACCTAAATGAATCCGTTAGCACGCGGGGGGTTCGTGTGCGGGAGCGAACAGCGTGCTAACCCTGTTACCGTTCCGATCACGAACGATCGGGGATTCCGTCGTCTTGCAGACTCTCTGGATGAGCGTGGTTTTCCCAGCATTGGCTCGTCCAATGACAAGGATGCGGAATCGCGGGGACTTGTTCGTGACAACGGCAGGAGCCTGAGCGTGGACTGACATCGTTGGAGTGTTGGTAGACGAAGTGGGCGATGGGGAGGGACGAGAGGAGAAAGGAGAGAAGGACCTGGCGACTGGGTGCTGTAGACACCGCATTCGTGAGCTCCGACTCTCCGCAGCCTAGCGAGAAGAGGCGATTAGGCGGCGTGATGTCACCGTTTCCTTCACATCCAGTAGACACGCGCGTGGGGCCATGGCTGCATCAGGATATACTGTATCCATTCATGTTCCAAATCGAGACACGCGGCAGCTTCATTAGTACCCGCTTGTAGATGGCCTTTTGCTTTGGCCTTTCCGGGGATGCTGTGCTGAATTTCTTTGCCACACGAACCAAAGTCCTACCATTCCTGTCGGCGAGGGAGTCGAGAACTGAGCCTGAAGATACCGCCGGTCGGAGTCGCTGGGGGTTGGTCCCAGTCGGGTGAAAATGGCGCCAATCAAAGCGCAAGCTGATGGGACATCAGCACTATGTGACAACGGACGAGTTTGGAGGTAAGTCGAACCGGGTGTTGTGCGAGCAGCGGATTCCGGTAGGGAACTGCGTAGACACTCTTACTATCTCAACAGGCAAAGCCATGGTGAAAAACAGAGAAGAATCATTGGCATTGTCCAACAAGAAAAGTTAAGATGACCCATTCCCATAAAGCTGGTTCGAGTCCCAGGCCACGCATGAGGAATACCAGACCAATTAAACCTCATCGCTGTCCCGCCTACAAAGGAGAACCTGCCCCTCCCCGCTCGCTCATTCGGTGTGCGCGTCTACACCCCAGGGAGCGTAAAATCAGGATGATCCGGCCAATTCCCAAGACCGGCTGGATCACCCCCAATGCGGACCCAAGCCGAGTGCGACGGCGTCGGTCCATCGAGCACAAATAGCTGGTGCCAAGCAGGCGGAGAGACGTGCGCGTTAGGCGGCGCCGTGATGGTGCACGTCGTCCCAGAACAGGAAAAGGCAGGAAAGAGGATACGTCCGCCACTCATGACGTTGCCGTGCGTGCTCGATGAAGCTAGGTCGGAACCGCCTCAGCGCCCTACGTCATGATAAAACGACATACTCGTGCGGGGGACCCACCTGCGACGAGGGAAACGCGCATCGTGCTCGTCGTTCCCTGGAAAAGTATCACGTCGATCGCGTATTGTCCACCGTACGCCCAGTCCGTCTTGGTGATCGTAAACGTCGGTTGCTTGAATCCCTGGTTCAGATATGGTGGAATGTACACTTCGATCCGGAACTCCTCTGGATACACGTACGACCCGTCGCGATAGTACGTCTCCGGATCCGAACCTGAGACCAACACACGACCGTCAGGGAGGAGTGTCGCCTCGGAGTGATACATC
>JBBPKC010000257.1:0-12906 GCA_038089055.1 Tylopilus aff. balloui
TCCCTCGTCGAGGACGACGGGGCGCCGTGTCCCGTCACGCGCGAAAGCGACGTGTTCTCGTTTGCGTGCGTCTGTCTCGAGGTACGTCGTTCGTTCGTCCGTCTATGCGGACCCCCGTCCCTCAACGGCGTTCTAAAAAAACAAACAAACTCGAACGTGTCCTGCGGGACCACACATACGCACAGGTTGCCACCAACGACCTGCCGTATCCCCACCGCCGCAACGACCGTGCGGTGACGCTCGATATTTTGCGCGGCGTCCGACCGTGCCGCGGGGCACCGCCGATCCCGGACATGCGTTTCACGACGATGTTGGAGGAGGAATCGTTCTGGGGCGTGTTGGACCGGTGTTGGAGTGCGATAGCGCCATTGCGGCCGACGATGACCGAGGTGGAGACGATGTTGGGTGCGATCGTGGTGGGGTGACGCGTTCTTTTTTTTGAAAAAGTATTCCGGTCCTCCTCCAAGTGCGTGTGAGGACGTCGGGGACGCGTCCATCTGCTGCTAAAGTGCTGAATGGCGCCTTTTCTGGTGGCGTTTGTCCGTGGCAGTGCAGGCACGGGAGAGGATCACAAGCTAGCCTTCCGCCATCGTCGCCCCTAGTCCTCTCCAACGAGATGCATGTCACACCAAATCGAACGCGGGGTGACGTGGTAGACAACACGGTCCTGCTTCCCGGGATCCCGCCAGGGACCTTGCTGTATATGATGGGGGCTTTATGTGATCCGACGCTACACACGTGTGACTAGTGTTTCAGTCGTGGAGCTTACAAGTAGATCCGGCACGGCCGTCGCAGGTGGAGCAACCACATACTCCGAGTTCCGAGGGCTGAGCCAAATGGCTGGATGCACTGCTAGACGGAGATGGCTTCCACA
Organism: Tylopilus aff. balloui; assembly: GCA_038089055.1. Taxonomy (NCBI): domain Eukaryota; kingdom Fungi; phylum Basidiomycota; class Agaricomycetes; order Boletales; family Boletaceae; genus Tylopilus; species Tylopilus aff. balloui. Next base: position 875 of record JBBPKC010000257.1, read on the forward strand.
GGAGAAATGCTAATGGACGTATTAAACCTACGGCCACAAGGCGCACTGCGGGCAGAGGGCCTGACGTGGGACAAACAGCTTGCAGCGAACGGCGCTGGTAACACAAATGCATAGATTACGGTACCCTCTGTAGAAAACAATCGTCGACACACTATCGTACACTGTTGTACATGGGGAAGGACGTCGGCTGCACCGAATCTTCATCACACGGTCGTACCGCTCGCACTCGTCGCCTCCTCAGGCTTCCAATAGAACCCTTCATAGTCCCACTCTCCCTTTGTTTCGCCTTCCCGCATCCATCCGAGCCTGTTCTGCGTGAGCATCGCCACGCGCACGAAGAGCGTTCCATCCAGCTCCTGCAACCCGACCTTGTCTTCCGCTTCTTCCTCCCTCGCCACCTGGGCAGCGGTGACCGCCCTGCCCTCCGGCGGCGAACACCAACCTTTCTTCCGTGTGCCGTACAGCGATGTATGGTGTGCAAGCGCACGCTGAGTCTTGCAAAGATGCTCGTTGGGATGCACGATGGTCGTCTGGATCATCGGATACCATGCATCCGGAGCCTGGGCCAAGCCAGAGGTTGGCGTAGGCAGCGTACCTGGAGCTGGCTCGGTACCCGGCCCAGGAACCTTGCGCAAGACGTTCTCCGTGTTCTTGTAAAAGGATCGAATGTCGAGCTGAGGACGTCCCCTCGCAACGTAGTACAAGAGGGCAGAACTGAAATATGCGAGTAGCAAGAGGCGCCGAGAAGAAAACTTGTCGACGGACGCCGACAGGGATGGAAGGAAGATCGATGACGTCACTATGTGCATCAAGAAGAAATCGGCATTGAAGGGCTTGCTTGGGGAGAATCCACCGACGCCGTAGAGGAGGGTGCCCGCCCAAGAGAGTTCCTCGATCGCATCAGCAATGCCGGCCTCGGTTGATATGTCAAACTTCCACATATTGACGTAGCCGTGGATGACGGAGCCATGCTCCTTCAAGGTCTCCGCGCCCATCGCGCCTTTCTCTATGCGTTTGATGTGAGAGAAGCGAGGGTCGCAGGAAACAAGAGCGACGATAGAGAGGGCTGTGCGATTGCCACCCTTCGTGTCGACGCTAGAAATCACATCAGGAAACCAGGACCTTGGAAGTAAGTCCGGGGTAACACCCTGAACTGCGTTCAGGGCCAAACCTTAGAAAACCGCGTCAAGGATCATCTGCTGACAAATATTCGGACACGAACCCTCGGCGGTAACGCCAACGGAGTCGAACTCCGCGCCGTATCCGACATGGATGAAGGGATGGAAAAGGCCATCTACGAGACGTGACAGCATTTGTGGGGACGAAGTACCAAAGTTGGCCTCTGGTGCGAAAATATGTTCTTCGAGACATCTTCTCAAACCTTTCTGAAGAAGCTCGGACGCATAGTAGTCGACATAAGCAGCGTAATAACTGGGGTAGGACCCTCATCAATGCACGCCAAGGTATCCGCGCCGAACGACATACCGCTCGTCGCTCAAGTGCTTGTATAAATTGTGATTATTAATGGGCCCAGGGGACGCAAATGCAGGACGCTGATACTCGCAGTGGGTGGCATATGCAGCTTCGATGACGGGTCCAGGGGCACCCAACGCCCAGATCGCAAGCAAATGGTGGGCAGCATGACTGCAGGGGATGTCAAAGACGATGACCGGGATGTGTTGGTGCATGACGTACTTGTGGAAGCCTTTGTGATTGAAGAAGATGTGCCAGCGCACGTGGTTGTCCGACAGAGTGTTGATAAGTGCTTGAGTGGAGGCTTGGTCGATTCCGGGGAAAACTCGCGGAGAGAGCACGGAAAGAGGGGGCGGAGGGGCATGGAAAAGCTTATCCAAGGGTGGATGCGACGGAGGCCCGCTGATAGTCGCAGCCGTCTTCGGTGAGTATTCGGCTAGGCCATGGGCTGTCAAGGCTTCGGGTTGGAGATGGGCTGGGTCCTGTCCTGGACGATGAAACGGCTTGTCAGCGTCGTGGTCATATTCGCTGCTGCGGCTGGCAGACATGACTGCGGTCGGAGAAGAAAGGGGTAACTTTGAGTTGACGAGCTTATGTACTTCCGCGAGGCTCCCCACGAGGCTCCACTTGAATTCTCAGAAATAGTACAACCTGGGGCGAGCAACCCCCCCACTCTTTGCGTGCGGTTTCTGTGCTCATAAGGCATCGCCTTGTGTTCTCGTCGTATCTGTGCAGCACTAAGGGCGGTGGACGCTCGGTACTCGACTGTGCATGGGTTGAGTAGAAGAAGCTTTTGAGACTAGAGGTGCCAGTATGACCTAATCCGGAGACTTCCAGAGAATAATTTCGGCGCTCCCTTCCCCTGTTAGCACGACACGACTTGCTGATTGGATCTTAAGCTTGAAAGATGATCCGAGTCCCCATAAACTTCCCATTCCAACATCTCGGCGTACAGATTCATGGACAGCGCACCAGACATACGTTGCTAACGATTACAAGAGGATCCGCTCAAATCACTCAACGGTAATAAGTTGGGGCTGCTGTCCAGAAGTTGCCCTTGGGAACGTCACCGTCAACAGGCCACCGTCCATCTCGGCTTTTGTGTCCTCGGGCTACCCCTCGCGTGTTGGCGTTCAAAGTTCCAGCGTAAGGGAGTCACTGACTTTGGTTCCAAAGGGAAGCAGCAGGGTCCTGGAGAACTTGCCGTGGCGACGCTCGCGAACGGCGTACCCACCCTCCTCGTGGGAGCTGGGGGTGGACGACTCTCCGGATACCGTCAGGCGATTATGGTGGACGTCGAAAGTGACATCCTCGGATTTTAAGCCGGGCAGCTCGAACGTCGCTGTCACGGCGTTGGAATCCATGGATTCGTGCAGGTCAAGCCCTGACTAGGATGAGCAAAGGGAGAGAAAGGCTTCAAGGCGCCTACTTTGGGCGGAAAGAATCGAGACGCTGGGGGGCAACATGTTGATCCCGCTCAGGCAGGCAGCTTGAAGCGCGCGTTGAACCCTTCGCCAAAAAGACGATCGAACTCAGAAAATGGGTCGTAGTGGGATCGAATCGAGGAGGACATGACTACAATGCAAGAGAACTGGGTACGACGAAGGACGTTGGTTGCAAGGTCGTGCTCGAGTAGTGTCGTTGAATTTCTGGGACCAGACTCACTTGGATGAGCCCGTATTTAGATTGGCAGTGTCCATCAGGAACATTCCGCTGTGAGATCCGGAACTCTGAGGCGCACTTGTCTCGAAAAGGTCGACATCCAGCGGTCTAGCGGGCAGCCCCGGGTCACATGAGCGGAAAGGGGGGGGGAGAAGGAAATGGCGTCCTCTCCACGGCGGCGCAGTACCAAACACTTCTCGGTCTAGACTCCAGGCAGTAATTTCATATTGATGTTGGGACCGAGCCTAACTGAACTCACTATTATATCATTATTGACTGTAGGGGATTCGGTCAAGTGCCTACAAAGACTGTGGGACGCTGGATGAGATGTTTGAGCAAAAGATACACAAGAACAAATTTACAGAGCCATGTCGACGTCCGCGGCCTAAGAAACGTAAAGCGAGTCACGGTCGAAAGTGCGCTTCGCGAATATTCGGAGGGCTTCTAAAGCTTCAGGGGAAGCTGTGCAATCGACTGGGCTCTGGGCCACCAAGAGGCACCCGTCCTAACCCATATCAAAGCTGGTCAGATGGTCCGGATGTATTCTGGAATCACTGAATGAAAACCTATATCCGGTCAATCTTTCGTTCTCGACATGCCTGTGATTGACATTTCCGCCGTCGGGGTTATATACAACGCCATTATTATATCCAGTGTGTCAGGAGATAGGCAGTGCATCGATGTCGGATCGTGGCACAGGGCGCAGAACCTGGGCGGTATGGGGATACGTTTGACTTGGGAACGAACAATGGCAGAAAACTCGAGGTAGGATGGCTAAATAGGTGGTGGTCCGAACATCATTAAGTCTGGCACCCTCGCGTCAGCTACTGGGGACAGACCACGTGCAAAGGAAGGGATTAAGGACATGCCAGTCAGTTGGAGAGAATTGTAGATTCGATCTCGGGTTACTGAAGCATTGTCTGAATTTGGTCACCTCGCCGCTGCCGCCGTTTAGAGACGCGTCAGTCTGGTGCGGAAATTAGGACTAGAATGCACCGATGGTCGGCCGCAGCCCTACAAGTTACCTTGCTTCGTTGATCCCAGACATCGGATCTCGGGCCTACAGGCCTTTCCTGGATCTCACAGCTCGTTTCTTGTCACGGTACAACCGACCATCGAGAACATGAGGACTTCGGATTCATCTTCACTCAAAAACCGAAAGTACCACCTAAGGGATTGAATATTCGTTCGAGGTCAATACAGTCATGCACGCACAGTACACAGGAGGATAGGTGTTTGTCCGTTAAGTGTTGTGCCCTGGTGTAGTGCACGCTACGTTGAACGTTCTCTTCGCAAGCCCTACTACGAGCGACGAGACGAACCGGTTACATCACCTCGAAGAGCCCGCTAGTGAATTGCGGAGTCAAGACTTTAATTTTTCCAAGTTCAAGGGGACGCGGCAGTCCTGAAACAGCTCACTGAAGCGTAAACAACTGAAACGAGAGAGTAAACCCTCCAGACTACGCCCCATGCGTCCGCCTTAGGTTACGGGAATGGCAAGCAGTCGAAAGAACACGGCAGTTCCTGAAACAATTCACTGTCAAAGAAGCAGCTGATACGAAAAAAGGTCTCACACCAGACTACGCCCCACTCGTGCGCCGTAGGTTGAGAGAATGATGGGGAAGCGGCAGGTTCTGGCAGGGTTAGTTTTCTCTATGGCAATAAAAGGGCGAATCTCCCGATCCACACAAACTTCTTGCAGCACTCCAAGCCAATATCGATGGTTCCCAACCTCCGATCCAAATCTTTTAGGATCGTGTCTCTTCTTAGGGGTAGCCCCTCTGCCAGAGCCAACTATGCACGACCAGCTTAGTAGAACGTGCGCCTCAGCGGACCCGTCACGACCATTTGATGTAGTTTATGGTCACCCATCGAATAGAAAAACTCACCCCCATCGATTGCAGTGGAGGATCAAGAAGGACGACTGCGGAAGTATTGGCTCGATTCAGGCGGAATCCCTTCACCGGGGAAATCGATGATAGGGCCACAGTGACATGTCCACAAGACGCAGAGCTTGGAGTTGCACGCCACCTTCATGACGCATGCACATACGAGGTCCCGCAGAACGAATCCACGCTCTCCACCAGGCGAAAGTGGTATCGAGTTAGCCCACGGCAGGAGGAAAGGGTGGACGTGGCACGGATCCCAGCTGCCACGCTGTGGCGATTTTGGACCTTCTCTCTCTTCCTGTTGCAACCGCTTCCGATTTTTCTGGCTCAGAACGAGCTCAAGTACATCACCGTCCGTCCTTCCGAGGCCCCAATGTAGTCGACTAGTCGGCCGTTTAGGTTTGTGCCAGTCCAGATAGACGACTGAGGGACGAGCGCTCGGCGGATGTCTGGCTCTTCTATTGTGATCCCCGTTGAAGAGAGAACGTAGTTTTCTTGATTACGTGCACGATGTTGTTCGACAGAAAGGAAATGCCTGCGGTATCTTGCTCGTTGCTCAAGCTTTCGAGCCTAGACGCGTAGTCTCCGCTACCGCAGCGTGAAGGAGACAAAAAGTCTGGTGACCAGTCCGTCGATGAGGTATCACGCAAAACATCTCCCTCGGACGGCTTGCCACATCCACACGATCATGGGACCGCATGTACAATACAATGACGAGTTCACCATACTAGGAGGGAGACAAAGCCATCGATAGACATGTGCAGGGTGCGTAATCTCTCGAATGGGTATCTACTAGGCACTGCTTCCGACTCGAAGCACCCCACTATGACGGCGGGCATGACAATGCGCTGCTCAGCAGTTTCCATTCAATATTACTCGTCTCCCCCCAAGACTCAATCAAAAAGTGGAGTATTCGATGGAAAGCAAAAGTCCTCGCTCTCGCCAACCGACTATTGCTCTCGTGGCATCCACTCGATGCGTTGTTGATCCGGATATCCGACGCCATCCGCGTTCTCGATGCACTTCACCCAACAGTGAAAGAAGAGGACGTGCCTGTAAAGGACTGGATAGCCCCAAAGAACGGTTTGGAATCGCCGTAGTACGAGATTCGATACGTTCCCGCTGTAGAAAAATGGTGGGTCAGACGTCAGGCACGTGAAATACTCGTCGGCTGACCAGGCGTGCCATCCTCGATCGTCCTAGGAAACCGCGAGGTAAACGAATGTAGAAGCATATATTGGTGAGAGAATCACACTTACCAGCTTACATTGACGGTACTTGTGCCCAACAGAAAGCTCGTCCTGGTCCATTCATAAATTGTAGACGGATGCGAGTCCGTGCGTACGGTTGACCATGCGCCATTCACAAGCTGGTCGACGGTGAGAAACGTGTCTTCCAGACGGAGATTGTTCTGCCATTCCGAAACGCACAGGCATAATTTGACTTTGTCAAGAACACGACGCGAAGATGCTCACCCTGGGATTTGCACCTACGAACTGCACGATAGCAGTATCCCCCACAGAATACGTTGTATTCTTCACGTCCACCAAGACATCCCCGAACTTGTTAGATCCAGCACTGTCGACGATAACCGGCGTCTGCATGTAGCATATAAACGAGCAGTGAGTGGAGAGGAGATATGAATCTTACCCGCAATGAGATTGCGTCCGAGGTCTGCTCAGGTGGGGGAGCATCCGACGTCGGCGACGCTACGGTTTGGTCTACAAGACGGGGAACTAGGGCACTGTACCGATCAATGTAAGCTTCGAGCGTTGCTGGGTGTCCACGTCCGAATTAGTTGATGTTCATTGTGGGAAACTTGACTCACCGGGTCCGAAAATGGTGGAGGCTCCTTCGTAACGCTGAATTGAATACTCTTCGCGTGTTGCAACATAATGTCCATATGTGTTGGCAGGACCAGCGATGACAACATAGGCTGAATTGTCAAGAGTGCCGGACGAGATGAGTCGAGCACGCAATGCCTCACTAGCGTTCCAGGCATCGGTTTGGGCGGGTAAACAAACACACATCAGATACCCGCGGCCTCCTAGAAACAGACAAGCATACCGCATTCGCCGCCCAGCCATAGTTGTTAGTTCCCCAGGCATCACAAGAACAACGAAATTGCCGACACGGAGCATTTGGACGTCAACCGTATGTGGAGACCATAGATACGGTTCGTTGGCATAGCCCTTTATGGGTGGGTGAGTTAATGTTGCGGACAGCCTGGATTACAGCGCACGGTATTCAATAAAATAGGCTTCGGATACTGGCAGTCAATCTGCTCTTGTAACGGAGACGGAGTGGCTGCATCTAAACGATCGGTGTTTCAGTGAAAGTCGCGAAGAAAGGGATCGGATGACCATACCCTTGACGATCTCCCAAAACGGATTACGAGGAGTAGACGAGTTGACGCCTTGAATGAAGTCGAACGCTCCGGGGCCATCACTTTCGAGAGGAGTTTGATAGGCGAAAATGCAAAGGGAAAAGGGTATCATGAGTGGAGCATTGTCCCCCCGAGTGAAATATGGACTGACGTCGTTCCACCAGCAAAGCTATACCCTACGGGGTTAGGTTGATTAGCAGGACGACAGATACATACAAGACGAGAGCGAACCTAGTGCTGCTGGACAGGTGCGTGCTGTGGTTCCGTTAGGCAGCATGAACGTATAATTCATCCTGAAATTGATTCAGTACGTCAGCCTCCGGTGCATAGCGAAATTATTCATAAACGCTATTCAGGTCCAAGGTCCAAACGGATTTGGAGCAAACGACCTACATATTCATGAAAGCATGGACGCTCTGCACAGAACCCTTCACGTTCGTCAAAACTGTCGTATTTGCGGTTTCGATGGTAGTGTCTGAGCTCGTAAAAATAATCTTCGGTGCTGATGACTCCATGACTTGACATGCAGCTTCAAATTGGGCGCTCCCTATCAAGAAATTGGAAGAAAAGTCCGAGACACGGAAGCCCGGGCCCCTGTACGTTTAGGAAAAGCCAAGATTTGAACATGCAGCAGATGCGCGAGGTGTAAACTTCACGGACCGACCGTGACAATCCTTGACAAAGCCTCCACATGTTGCGTGTTCATTTTCACAAGGTTGTCCGTCATAGGATTTACCAGGGGATTCACAGTATGCACCTAGGCTATTCAATTACAAGGGATGTGAGCGACGTGTGTAGTTTGCATGTAGTGTGAATCAGTTTAAGAGGCAATTGGAACACTCACGTATTTGGGCTCGTGTCGCCGACATTTGCTAACGGGCAAAGAAAGTGTCAGTCGAGGGAGCCCGTCACGGAGACTAGTGACCCAAAAGAGTACTCAGGAGAGTACTCATCGGCGTATAGAAGAAGATGACGAATGGGAGAATGCAAGTGAGAAATAGGACATACACTGCACGAACCCAGCCACGAAGCTACTGCTCCCGGGGAAGGAGTTGGGTTCAATATAGGCTGTCGGGATGATCCCCATGGAAAGCGTCCAAGCCCGTTAGGAGTCATGCACGGTATAAAGTCGCGGATTTCTCACATTCATACAGATATGCAGCCATTCCTTTGTTATCTCCACTGACTAGGGTATTGTTCTGGGTCCACTCAATCAACAACTCGATCGAGGCGCGCTCACCTGGAAAGTGAGGAAATAACACCACTTACCTCGTACAGGCTGGTTCCGTGGACCGCAAAGAAGCTGATCAACCCTCTTGGATTTCCATTCGCATCGTCCAGTCTAAGGACAGACAATTCCTTGTCTTGATCGTACTGGTACCTCGCTCTTTCTTCTGCAGGATTAGCCATGTAGGCGTTAGGGCTGCGATTGCGATTGGCACCCAGCAAAGTCGTATTTCCAACGCGGATGGATCCTGGGGCGAGAGAAGCATGTGCCTTGTGTATGGCATGGAGGGTTCCATCCACGATTGCCTGTGCTGTCTGTCTGACGTAACCGAGACTCGTGATCTGTGGAAGGAGGTTTTCGAGATAACCACCGACGCCGGAATGGGAATGGGTGCCCACTATGGCTGTATTGGACAGTGTGTAGAGACCGCCGAGAACGGGATCGCCAGAGAGAGCGTCGAGGATGGAACGGCGGATACCAGTGTCGCCCATGCAGATGTCAGACGAGATGAGGAGGATGCGAGAGGTGGAGGAGGCCGGGTCGCTTGGGTCAGCGATGATGAACGCACGAGAACGCTGGCGCATGTGCAGACCCGTGTCGGTCTGAGCGCGTGATGCATATCCCTACGATCGATATGGACGGTGATGAGACAGCACGGGTCGGACCGCACGGCACGTACCATCATGTTAGTCTCTACGACAGGACTGTTCGACGTGGATTAGGCTCTGTGGGTGTATCGAGGTTGGCTAGCAGGGAGGGACGTACCCAGTAACATCGCCGATGCCGACGCCAATCAAGTAGTTACCGTCGTTGGCCGCCTGCACACGAGCACCCTCGATAACACTCTGGGGCAAGGAACCACCAAAGGTAGTGGTAAAGAATCCAAAGAGATAGAGCACGAACGCTTTCATGGCGTCCCTAAGCGAAACCAAGGGAGAGAAGGAGTCTTTCCCTGGTCATCCCGGATACGCATTAAGTTGCCCGACCTCCTTCCTACGACCAGAAAGAGAATGACATACCGAGACTGATAGAATCGGCGTCCATGGCTCTGAACTACTGAAAAGCGGCGAACCGATGTGGAGGGTGGTGGGAGGACCAGATGGTCGATGGAGTAGACAGGTGACGCGTCCCGGTGGTTCGGAACAAGGGGGTGCTTAGTAGTGGCAGATACTATGTTGCGCGTGGGACGAAACCGAGCCTTTGCCATGAGTTGGCAACGCGCTCGTCGCCGTCGTGCGGTTCGTCTCGCGGCGCTGCCTTGAATCACAGTCGACATCGTGACAACTGCCCAAATCTGATAATCGCTTGGTGTAGCAATGCCATCCTCGGAGCCATCCAGCGTGGGGAGCGCAACCTCTGTGCGCTCTCCAACGTTTCCCTGCTCGCCTCCCCGTACGCTTGATAGCGTCCGTGATGAAGTTGCCCATGGCATCGCCGTGCGCACCATCGCGAAGGCGACGGCGGTCGAGGGCATCAAGATAAGCGTTTACTTCACCTTTTCGAAAACGGACGACGCCGTCTTTCTCTCCCGCGTAGCAGAAGTCGTCCGCGCACGTATATTCTCCCGTCACCTCTTTGCAATAGGCACCACTGGCACGCCCTCCTCCACCTCGCCCACCCACACCAATACCCTCGTCATCACAGGCGCAGAGAATGACGACGTCCAGCGCGCAGTCCTCCTTTTCAGCTCCAAATTCCTAGGTCGAGTCGCCTCCGTTACCAACTACGGGAACTTATTCCTAGCTGCGGTCCATGAACTCGGGGGTTCATCCTATGATTCTGCCGCTCTCTGGGACCTCCTCTCCAAATCCGTTCGTGCACCTCTTGATCCCCTCTCTCCTCCCCCCGGCTCCAGGAGCACCGACCAGCTGGTAGCCGCAGCTCGGGCGCGCCTTCAACGCATCACTCCTCACCAAGTGTGGGAAATCCTCCATGACCCAACATACCCCGTTCCGGCTTTCCTCGTTGACATACGCCCTGCCTCCCAACGCGCGCGCTCGGGCGGCATCCACGGCTCCCTTATCATAGAACGCAACGACCTCGAGTGGCGGTTCGATCCCAGAAGTGAGGCTAGACTCGCCATAGCCGATCGGTACGATTTGCGGATCATCGTATACTGTGAAGATGGGCATGCGAGCAGCCTTGCCGCCGCGGCATTGCATGACGTGGGATTGCTCAACGCGACTGACATGATAGGCGGATATGAGGCGTGGAAGGCGGAGGGACTCTCTGGACAGATCAGGCCACCTTCGACCCAAAGCGAAAATGGAACATGGGAGGCATTGTCGCAACCAACACCTTTGTCTGATTGATCGTCGGTTGTCACTTTCATATCATTGCTCCCATCTGTTCTGACCTCTAGCCATCATCTTTGTAGTGTTAACGTGATCCTTTTGACTGAGTCCATCAAACGCGGTCGGGTGATTATTCGATGTTACGATCCTTGTTGCAAAGTGCTCCAGGATTTTTCTTCCGTGTCTATCTCGAGGCTCATAATGTAATGACGCACTGCAGCTTTGGAATTAGTTCTTTGCAACTTATCTCAAGCCAACGCTGAGACATGCCTGTAAGGTCTTATTCCGATCGGAGAGTACCTGACCCCTTACAGCAACCGACGTCAGCGAATGGCAAACGACGTCGTGATGACACTGGCGCCCAAACTAAGCGACGCCATCGGGAATGATCTACCCACCCTTGTCTTGCCGTGACTCGCCACTGAGCTTCTCTTAAATGCTGAATCTTTTCCTGACCCTGCACCCGTCGACGTCTTCCCTTACACGAACCTCCCTCGACGATACCCCTACTCGCAACCCAACTTTGCCCAGTGCACCCATACTATGTTGTACAGCAAGCTCGCGCTCGTGCTCCTCGGCATCGTTGCCGCTGCAGCTGCTCTGCCGACGTCGGATGAAACGGCGACACAAAAACGGGGCGTCTGTGATTATCCCTTCGGAGAGGAGTGAGTGTTTCCACGCGTGTCTTGCTTGTGTGTCGCGCTTGGCTCACACATTTGCCCGCTACCAGTGAGAGCCAAAACTTTGGCTGTTAAATCACAGACGTGTCTGTTGTGGTGGCCGCTAGTGGCCGCCGGTTGGGATTTCAAGTCAGAGAGGGACGGCGGGCGACGTCACCGGTCGTTTTTTCGGGCGTATTTGAAGGGCTAATGCAATATTTCTATAGAGGGATTTAGTGTGACCGATAACCAGTCTGTCAGAGCGTCTGTTATTGTTTCAAAAATATTCCTAACCAGCGGTACGACGCGTCGGGTGTAAGGTGTCACCCGGCTGCAGAATAATGTCCTTTGGATCTCAGGTCTTCCTCAGACTAAGAGCCTACGAGCCATCGTAAGTTGTCCTCCGAAGCCGCAATGGCACCTCCGCTTTCCTCAGTAAGT
>JBBPKC010000257.1:13005-27464 GCA_038089055.1 Tylopilus aff. balloui
CTTCGAGACATGACCAGGAAAACAACGTCACGAATCGCACGTCGTTTGTTGGCACAGCACTCGCGGTGACACACAGGTGTATGTTCAGCGTGGCCAGACTTCGGGTAGTGCTGGCAGTCGCTCCGTATTTTTTTTGTGACAGAGACGGTAGCTGGGGAGGCCTGGCATATGGTCAAGAGTTACGAAGAAGAAAAGGCGATATACGACAACACACAAGCCTTGCGGAGATCCCGAAGCATGCACGCTCGGAGGGTCGATTTACGATCCGTCCTAGAGGTCGGTCCAGTCGCAGGAAGTGATACGTCAGTAAGAATGACCAAGCCGGTCCCCGGGGCGCCCGCCCCTTCCCTGCCGTAACGCATGTATTATAAACTGGAGTGAGGTGGAGGAGCATCACCACTGCGAGCCCGTCCCTCTTGCCAGTGTTTCCGATGCTGTTCAACAAACTTGTGCTTGTGCTCCTTGGCATCGCCGCCATTGGAGTTGCATCGCCAGCCACGGGTGACGCTTTGGAGCGCTCAGACGAGCCTTCCCTCAATCGTCGCGGTTGCGATGACCTCGTCGGCGAGTAAGTGTCCACATTTGCACGCGCACTGTGTTGCATCTCTCACCACTTTTTCTGTTTCAAGTGAGGGTCAAAACATTGGCTGTGACTGATTAAAGAGTCGGTTGGTGGTGTTGGCTCGCATTGGGCCCGCGGTTTGGTGGGCGGCTTAGAAGTTGACTCGGGACTCGGGAGGGAGAGAAATGAGTTTCGTTCAACGACCTGCGAATGTGCACTTTGTTCGTGCCCATCAATCGCATGTCGTTCGCCTGCCAGCTCTTCACGCGTGCGCTGTCGGTTTATTTTCTGTAACTTACACATTTGCTGTGGAGACTGAGGCATCACAAAAAATGCAAAAATGTGATATAGCCAAACAGACACTCGTAGATGCTCGACTTCCAAACATATTCTGATACTCGTCGAGCTCAAAGAGAACAAGTCTATTGATACGAAAAGTTTACAAAGACAATCGAGGAACGCCATGAATTAGCTCCTCTTTTTCTGCTTTTTCTTGGCTGGTGCAGTGTCGTCCTCCTCCTCGCTGCGTCTAAACTTGCCTGCCTTCTTAGTAGCAATACGTTGTAATACTCTCTTCGCCTCACCGTCTGGGAAATTGGCGAGGTCAAAGTAGTCACGGGACCCAAGTTCTAACAGCCTAGTAACAGTAACAGTCATTAGGTTCCGTGAAATGACGGCCGAGGTCAAAGACCTACCATTCAGGCTTAACATCTGTCACCGTCCGGATGTAGGGCCTTGTCGTCAAGACAAATTCATTGAAGATGACCCATTCCGGTTGCGTATCTAGGCCGCACGATGGGTGCAATCCAACAACCTAATGCCACGATCCCGTCAACCGACCCTCACAAGGATACCGACAGGCAAACGTACTTGGTTGTCTTTGACCGTCGAATAGTTCCCCTTTTCACCTTCCTTCTGTGCGACTTGCATGAAGAAGCCACAGCATAATGCTTTCCTAATGTTAATGTTCCTCTTTCTTTCATCCGCAGTGGACAGTAGGGGTACTTCGTAGCGCTCCATGGTACGCTCCAGTTGTTGGCGAACGTTCTCGGCTTGAGCGAGTGAGCGAGCTGAGAGGTAGTTGTTCCAAGCCCAATTTCTATCCCCTTTGTCTATGCACATTGTGAACGATCGGTACAGAAAATAAATTATCACTAAGCTTACTTTGCATATAAGAGTTATACACGTTGACCAAAGTCAGGTGATCGCCATCCGGGACAGTAAGCATAGCCTTTGCAGCGTCTGCCTCTTTACGCTGACTGTTCGGTCGAAGCCATACGCTGGGCACTAGACAATTGAGGTTAATTCGTACGTAGAGCCCCAGAACAACAAAAGATTGTACCAGAAAGCATTGCGGTGATTGTGAGAATCTCATTACTACATTGGAACTCGGGGCTGACTATGAGCATCTTTGAAAGCTGAAAGCGTCATCAGCGAGTCTCCCAAAAAGCGCAAATACGAGCACCCACCTGGGGATCCAGTGGAAACTCGGCCATGATGTCCCCTAGCGGAGTAAGATGGCCATCGTCGTCAAGGGCTGCCAAGTGGTTTAATAGTTCCAAAGCACGCATGAGCGTTTCTGGGGCAGGAGCGTCCACATAATCAAACCGCACAAGATCCTATACCAGCCCATGAACGACCACCACCCAACAACCGTTAATGAACATGCGTACCTTGACCCCCGCCTTAACCAGCTCTAACACAGTATTTGCCAAGTTGCTCCTCAGAATTTCTGGGTGTGTTTGCTCCTCAAGCTCGGACATGAAGTCTTTCTCGGTGTACAACCTGAAGCACTTTCCAGGGCGTGTTCGCCCGGCGCGGCCTGCCCGCTGTTGAGCCGAAGCCTTCGATATTGGGCTCACAAGCAAACTCTCGACTCGTATGCGCGGGTTGTACACCTTCTGCTTCGAAAAACCGGGGTCGACGACGTAAACAATCCCGTCAATCGTCAGGGACGTCTCCGCAATATTTGTCGAAATGACCACTTTTCTTCCCGGAGGACCACTAGATGTCGAGGGAGGAGGATCGAATATTCGCTGTTGTTGTTGAGGAGGAAGGGACGAGTAGAGTGGAACACAGACGAGGGGACCGACTGATTCTGGATCTTGATTGACGAGATCGTCGACCTCCCCTTTAATTTTCCGGCATGCATCCTCTATCTCTTCCTCCCCAGTCAAGAAAAGCAAGATATCACCCGGATCTTCTGCGCGATGGATCATTAGAACAGTCCGAATCGCTGCCTCGACGTAGTCACGCTCAGGTGCTTGCGTATAAAAGACTTCCACAGGGTGCGTGCGTCCAGGTACCTTGAATAGCGGCGCGGGAGAGCCCCCTTTGATACCGAAGTACTTTTGAAACTTGATCGCATCGAGGGTGGCGGACATGATAATAAGTTTGAGGTCTGAGCGCCTCTTGGCGAGAGACTTCAAGAGGCCCATGAGGATATCGGTGGCTAGAGTTCGCTCGTGAGCCTCGTCGAGAATGATGGTCGAATAGCGGTTGAGATCTGGATCGTTCATGGCTTCGCGGAGAAGCATACCATCCGTCATGTATTTGAGGAACGTGGTACCCGGCTCCGTCATGTCTTCGAAGCGTATCGAATAACCGACCTGTCGCCCAAGTTGGACTACGTCATAGCAATCCAGGGGAGGACAAACATGAGCGGGTGTTATCACTTGAGATAAGGAGTAGCGACTAACCGTCCATCTCGTCTGCGACACGCTTGGCAACGGACATGGCAGCGACACGTCGTGGTTGCGTACAAGCAACTATTTTGCCCTTTGTATGTGGGAGGTCCGTAAACGAGACAAACTGGGGTATTCTATCGACGAAAAGAGACCGCTCTGTAAGTTCACGGTTTAAAAAAGATGGACAAGAAAATGTCTCTCTCGGCTGCCAACTTACTGTGTTGTCTTGCCAGATCCAGTTTCGCCAACCATGACGATGATCTGGTTCGCATTGAACTGCATACATGTCATTAGCATCTCCAACGCGAACATCGCATAACACCGAAATGACAGTCGTTATGTAGTTACATGCGTATGGACGCACCATTTTGAAAAAGTCGTCCATCTGCGCATAAACAGGGAGCTTCTTGCGTGCCTCCAGTATTTTCTTGTATTGAGGAGTGTGTGGAGCTTTCGTAAAAGGGTTCAGGTCGTGCTCCTGAAAGTACAGAATGAGCTCGGAAGTGAAACGGCTGACGAGTCGATCCTACCAATGCCTTGCGGACCTGATTAGCTGTCACCTTCCGTGGTAGGAAACCAAACAGCGGCTCGCTCTCAGCCCCTTTGGGAGTGGCAGAGCCAGTGCCTCTCTGACTGGGCGGGAGATGAGCGAGGTACGGGTTTTCCTTCAGTTCAGCCATATCTCTAGAGTGAAAGAGTCTAAAGTAGTGTGGTGGTGGTCAAGTGCTGAGCCTGCTGTCCAACACAGCACAGAAAATGTGCTGATCTAAGACTAAACGTGACAGTCACACCCCAATTTTGCTACTGCTTCTGCATTCAATGACTTTGGATAATCGTTACTAGTATAATTCTTATGCGGGACAATTGACAGACCTGTCAGGAGAGGAAAAAAGAGAAAAAGGAAAAGATAATAGAGGGAAAACCGATGCATTAAGGGGGAATCGAACCCCCGGCGGGTCGATGGCAACGACCCAGGTTACCACTACCCCATTAATGCTTGAAAACAATGACGTGGCCCGATTTCTAGACAGCTTTGCAAAGGCACAGATTGTTTTCCCATGCAGCAGAGGCGCCGAGTAGACAACAGGTGACTGAAAATGTGCACAAGCCGAGCGAGTTTGCTGCGTCATCTCACGAATAATTTTCTGCCCCTTCCGGCTCTCGCACTCCCTACTCTTCCTGTCTCTGCTTGGTAGAGTCTGTACGCCTCTCGCAAATGGTCCGGGGAAAGGGGACCAGTTTCGCCTCGGCGTGCCTGAACAGCTCGTGCTGTCGAAGGGTTGGGAAATGAGCGGAACGAGCGCAGATGGAGCCCATGCTCTCACCTTTTTCTACTATTTCCCCTACGAACACTTTTGCAAAACCGGCGACAATTTGGGCAACAGGCTGTGAAACTTGCTGTCCCGTAGTTTGCTGTATCACCTTGAATGCACGCGCACTCATCAACCCACGGTGAAAACAGGGCACATGATGGTGAGGGATACCTTTCGGACAGCCTGCTTAGGCAGTGCATGCCGTCTGTACGCCTCAAAACGTTCATACTGCGCGGGACTAAAATTGTCCATTAACACCCTGCGATGTATCGCGTCAGGTACCCTCTCGTGACCGACTGCAGAATGCACACTTCAAGTTGTCCTTGCTCTCGCTCTGCCACGACAGCTGCGCCGAGTAATCATCGTCGGCCATGGCAGGCAAAAGCTCGTCGTCTCCTTCGCCGTCTTCATCTCCGGCCGCAGCCCCCAGTTTCGGAGTGCCCGTTCTTCCACCTGCTGCAATAGCAACGTTTGCTGCGCTCGTCGACGTTGCTGCTCCGTGTGGAATCGTAGTTGTGGTAGAGTGGCCGGCTTCGTCTCCGCTTTCCATGGACGTACTGCTCGCACCTACGGCTGAGGCATCAACGATGGGTTGACTCGCAGACGTCGCCTGTGCGGCAGAGGAAGCAAGGAGAGGAGCAGAAGACGCGATAACGGGCACGGTGGGACTTGCCCATTGCACGGGCGTGAATTGTGGGCCTACAGTCGGCGCACTGATAGGGCTTGTCTGGTGACTCGGAGAGCCAGACGAGAGAACGGCGCCCCTCGGTTTCCTACCGCGTTTTGCGCCCCGCCCGCGCGTCGCGGGTGCTGGTATTTGCGGGAGGGGGGTAGGGCTAACCTGGATGAACGACGTGGGCGTGTAAGGGGTTGTCATGGTCAGGAGATAAATGTAAGCCAAATATTAGCAAACAACCAGCTAGGCTTGCGCGTCGACTTACTTGACCACGACATCCATGGACCACTTTCCAACCAACTGGGGTCGTCCCGTAAGTCGGTTTCTACTTGACCGTGTCGAAATTCTAACTCCTCTGACAGAGAAATGATGCGATCGACCTGTATGGGACGTACCCTCTTCACCCGAGACCAGACAATCGGACCACAGATGCGTTTGCAGACAGCGTTCAACGAACACAGCAGCCCGTCGTCACAGGGACGAGCGTCCTCGCCATCAAGTTCAAGGATGGCATCATGATGGCAGCCGACAACCTTGGTGCGTCCCACCCTTTCCTGGGACACCCCCGTCTCTGACAGCGTGTAGCATCATATGGTTCGCTCGCGCGCTTCAAGGACGTGCAGCGTCTCCAAACCGTCGGTGACTACACCGTCATTGGTGCGAGCGGAGACATGTCCGACTTCCAGTATATACAACGACTTCTCGACAATATCGCAGTCGAGGAGATCGCCGCACAGGACGGACACGAGCTAGGTCCGGTGGAAATACACGAGTACATGTCTCAAGTCATGTACGGGCGGCGCACAAGGCTCAACCCCCTCTGGAATTCGCTCATCATCGGTGGTTTCAAGAACGGCAGGCGGTACGTCACAGAATGACGTGTCTTCTTGGGTTGATGTATAGGCGGATTGCAGCTTCCTGTCCTATGTTGACCTGCTCGGAACAACATACACGGCCTCGACGATTGCCACCGGATACGGGGCATACATCGCCCAGCCCCTACTTCGTAAAGCCGTCGAGGGTTACGAGGACGTATTGACGGAAGAACAAGCACGTAAAATACTGGAGGACAGCATGCGTGTCCTTTTCTACCGTGACGCTCGAAGTTTGAATAAAGTTCGTCTTTCGTCCAGCCATGGTTTCCAAGCACTTACCGTCTTTTGTCTAGTATCAACTCGCAACCATCACAGCTACTGGTATACGAATCTCGGGTTCACTGCATTTGGCAACGTCATGGGACTTTGCCGAGGGCATCAGGGGGTATGGAGCTCAAACGCAGTAGTCAACGCTCCTGTTTCTTGTTGTATCAATACTATCAAAATGGCGGTTCTTTCTCCCCGATTGATTCTGAACCGTTACAACCTCAAACATAATCAGTGCAGACGAAACCTATTGGTGCAACAGGACAACTACTATCTGATCAAAACGTGGCCATTTCCGCAGGTCGACGTACTTTTCGTACTTTTTCTGTTGCTCCATCAAAAAGCCTGTCCTGTGCCACCGATGCTGCGATCTATCTCCGTCCAGCCACGCTAGACCTCCACATCGGATCTCATCAACTTGTGATACGGCGGCGGCAAATCCTGCATCACGCCCGCGTCCCGATGCTGTACGACGTTGATCGTCGTCCCTTCTATATCCCCTTCCGGGTCTGCGGGCACGTGGTGGACGTGCACCACCGGCGACGTTGAATGCCACTGTCGCAAGTAGTTTTTTGGGCGGGAGAACGTGCCCACGCCGAGGCCGTGTCTGCCCTGGCAATAGGCATACCGGGCAGACAAACCATACTTAGGGAGACGATGGGGCGGTATGGAAGACGCCAAGTGGTATAAATCGCTTGCAGAACGCGAAGGCCAAACCGCGTGTTTGGCGGAGCGACGCTCCTGGACAAAGGTAGAGTGCTTGACGGGAGTGCTTGCTGCAGGTTGCGCTTGTGTGCTTGTGGTGCGTGAAGACTGTGCAGGTCGCATGCGTGAAGCGGATTGCGCGTGTAGATGGGACGGGGTGGGTGAGGGAGAGTGAGTCGAAGAGGAAGGCGGGGTGTGATAAGAGTATGGACCTGCTCGATTCGATAACACGGAAGTGTTGAGAGAGTGCTTCTCCCTCCGAGCTTCATCCCTGCCTCTTTCCACGCATTCAGAGCAAGTCCTCGGGGAAGAAATGTTCAGTACGGGGACAAAGGTCAGGTCGTGCGTCACGGTCGATGAGCCCGTCCTTGTCGCCGCTGGCACGGTAATTGAGAAAGGCCTTGGGAGGGTGTCCTGAGCATTCAGTACTTTTTGCCGCCCACGATACAGCATGATGATATAGACCGCCATCGCCACGATTCCCGTCCCACCTAGAGAAACACAGACAGCAGTGGTGATTGTGTCCCTAGGGCTCAAGTTGACGGTGGTCGAGTCCAGACTCAACTGCATCTGTGATGAATCAGAAATGCTGCGACGAAAGCTGGACGCTGCTGCATGAGAGAGCACGCCCCTTGGCTGAGCTGGTCGGCATCTTGAATACGCTTCGGTTTTGCCGGCAGAAGGCGCATCTCCAGTATCTGCGATGTGAATGATAAATCTCATCATGCCAAGTCTACCATTCCTAGCCAGAAGAGAAGAACACGTGCATGCGAATAAGGCTCGGACTACCAAAAAATTGACCGACTTACGCATCTCTACCCACAGCTATCGATCATGGCACAAGATCAACGCACCGCGATTCAAAGCACGCATCCCGTTAACGCTGCAGGTCAGTATGAATCAATAAAGGAACTTACCAAGAGGTTTTCCTGAATACCCGGTCACACTCCTTGTGTCCGGCGAAAAACGTTCTCCGCAAGGCACGGAGCATCCGTAAACGATACCAAATTGAAGAGCGACGATACCGACCGAGTATGGTGGTTTGTCTCCAGAAACAGACATCTCCGAGGGCCCGCACAATGTGAGGCGTCCAAACATAGGTGGCGCTATTTTGGGAGTCGTCACTTCTAGAGTACCATGTGACTCCGACTTAGTCAGGTAAACCTTCCAGTCTTCTGTGAAGTCAGGTGTCGCAAGAAGATGTATGTGAGCTGACTCGCGAACGACCGTCTACATATCTGGAAGAACGTACCCGAAGAGTCTAAAAGGGCAACGAAAAGTTGGGCACCTGTAGAATCCCTCGCTAAGCACACTGCTGTGACGAGGGATGACCATAATCGTACCCGCAGGATGCTGTATCGTCCGACTCAGGTATGATGGCTCGCAGCCAATACGAGACATCGCGACCATTCCCTCCGACTCGAATTGAAGCCGTAAGTTTTTGTTCGTCTCGGAGGAGAGAGAAACGTCCAATGTTTCGCACTCCCTCAGCTGGTCAGGTGCTAATATCTAGATGAACAAGTCCCACTTCGCATCAGCCGAAATACTAGAACTGAAATGGCGTACCTGGTTCCCGCCGTTGCGGAACCTCCATGGGACCACGATGTTGTCGAGAGCGCACCACTCCTGATAGAGCAACCGCAGAATCATAAGTGCCGCCGGGAATGGTCGAATACTCAAGAACATGGCCGTCGACGTCACCACGCAGCCAGGACAGGTGTCGTCAAGGAAGTGAAAGTGAACGTTATAAGCGTGGAGGAGACCAAGTGGCGCGGAATTGTCCAATCCAGAAACAAGGATACGCGCAGAGGTACTAGGAGCCAGCCAAGGCACGCGTGACCTGCCACGGGCAGACAAACAGACCTTGGGATGCCGAGTGTCCAAAGGGCCCCGTCCGGCGGGATATGGATATTCTCAGGTACCGTACAGTGAACGGGGGATGATGTTTTGTAAGACATGAGTCACCGTCTCGGGGTCTTCCAAAGGCGTACAGCCCGAATCATTGCCTCGAATATTTCAGTTTTCAGATAGTACGGTTTTAGTTGGGTGTCTTGCACGAGTTACCTAGGGTAGTGTATTTTGATGACCTCCCGGGACAGGAAACGCCTGTAGTATGCCATAAGCAATTGCTAGGAAGCGGCAAGTAGTTCAAGAGTCGCAGTAAACGAACAGCCGCAGTGGCCTATTTTCAAGCCCGAAGCTGACTGTGACAGTGGCCACGAGAATGCTGATGGGCCCCATCATGAGCACGTGAAGGGATACTTGAACTCTTCGCAAGAGGAAATTCCGACGTTCGCTGTACCCCCAGTGGTCAGAAGGAAGAATAAAGCACGTGACCACTAGCGCTATGAAAGTGGCAATGAGCTTTGTGCAATTTCAATTCGTCCGTGTAAAATTCGTAACGGGATACGCCCAGCACACAGCTGTTCATACCCAGAACTACAAGATGAGCCATCCTCGCTTGGATTGGAGAAAGGAGGCTGGGAAGGATTGAAGATGGACGTTTTGAGGAGACTCACTGCAGGCACAATTGAATTGCGATTGTATTCCAGTTCGTAAGGAGTGCAGATGGGGACAATTATTAGTCAAATATAGGATACTATGTCGTTCCATCTAGTATGACAGTACTACTAGTATGGACGAATGGTTTCATTGTCTTGCCGCACCGACCTCGTGGTGTCTGTAAGCCAGTATGAACCGCATCGAGGCCGATGGCACATCTGGTGCGACTAGGACAACGTGGGCTGCTCATCAGACAATGCATCACCCCGTGTCTTCGCATTCAATAGAGAACTGGCGATGATACTCAATGCTATAGAAAAGGCGATTGCCGTTGAGCCTGGGTTGCTTGCCGATAGCGATGGCGGCATGGCGGGCTGTGTCGAGCCTAGGAGATCCGCATCCTGATGCAGCATAATACGACGAAGGCTGAGTTCCTCGGAATCCGGTCTCCGACGAGCTGGAAGTGAGAACCTCAGAACAAGAGCACCGGATGTAAGTGCAAGTAGTTTGGTAAAGTGCGAGGGCCGCATCCAGTTCTGAGAGGAGAGATGATGACCTATAGGATGGTAGGGAAACATCGACTTCGCTCTCATACAACAGAATTGTCGCCTGAGCTTGATCCTGTGTCAAAATGGATATGGCGGTGTAGAGAACTACTGAGCCGGCGAGAATTAGGCTCTAGCCTGGAGATTTACAGATCGCGTTGCAGCCTCCAAAAGGTGTCGGACCCATACACCTGAACTCTCAAGGATTTCCTCAGTTTTTGTGATTGCCGGGCAATCGGGGGACTTGAAAGTGGTGAGTCAGAGGCTGCCAATTTGGTGAGTCGGGACCGTGTTGTCACATGACGAGAAGGTTGCCATCGATGGTGTTGACACACTATGTGAGAATGATTGAACCATATGACGCGTCCTGTGGTGTAACCGCGGATTTCATACGAGATATTCTGTCGGCATCACATCGTGAGTGGTTAATGAGCGCTGGACCTGGTGACTGCGCAGTTGCAATCCCAAAAAGCTCACCACCTGTAGCACAATTACCTCAGTGAAACGCTGTCCAAGGTCAGGGTAGATCATACTAAAAGGAACGATGAGATGACCGGCCGTGGCGATGGGCACAAGAGGGCACCGAGGGACCATATAGCTGGGTTCATTGCGGTCACCGGTCACTGTTCACGGCACGAGCTATGCGGATGCAAGCTGAACAAATGCACGCAGACACTGATATTAATCATGATAGGCCCATGGATTAGAGATCAATCGAAAGCAAAGGAATCGTGACCCATGGAAATCTGACAATTGAGTGGGAGTTGGCTTGAACAACTGGCACCACCTAAATTTCATGTTGGTGTTCCCAGCGTCTCCAGCGGCGCTCTCCTCACTTGAGGGTTATCGGCCCATTCAGGCTATTGATGGCTTCCTCCATAGACGGGTCTGTCACCGGACAACGTAGGCAGGAACCCATCTAAAAGATATTGTTGTCTCCCCACACTCGCGTACCAAGTTCGCAATGCTCTCCTGCATTCGTCCAGATACCTCTGCTGGTATGTTCGCTTTCTGCAGCTCCATCAGGATTCAGCGAGATACAAGAATGTCGCCTGGCCTCGAGTTTGTCTGACAAATCTACGACTCGGCCGTGACACTCGCACGCCAATCGATCAGACCCCGCGGACAATGTACTACTAGAGTTGTCATCTCGAGCGGCACCAGGCATTACTGCCCCTGACACCAAGTCAGCGCGTTGTCAATCCCGGCAGTTGGCGAGAAAGTTATTCCCCAGGCAGAACAGGCCTGCGTACCTCCAGTCATGCCCTTCAGTCGGAGTGATGGTTATCAGCGCGACGTACCTCGTCCTACGAGACAGGGCCATCATACCTTGACCTAAGGAGGAGGGAGACGGGCATAGAAGTGCTTCGCCCCGGGACACCACTCGGGATAGCACAGACAAATCTCGCGGAAAACGCATGACAATTAAGCATCGCGTCTGGGAGGAGCAACACAGATCCCTGAAACTGTTGCGATCGTGGAGCGGTCTTAAGGCGCCGGAAGAGGACTCACCCAGTCAGGGTTGTTCTTCGTGATCTGCAGCTACCCATGTATGGGATATTCATATCCAGAATGCCGGAGCTAACTTGGCAATTATCGATCTGTCTGCGACTGGTATAGAGGTCCATGGAGTGCGTGGCCACAGTCTAGGGGGCGGCACTTAAAATAAGCTGGACAAGCTGTTGCCATAATCCAAAAGTAGGTGAGCCACATTGCTTAAGCGAAAACAATTGGTGGGGATCTACGCACCGCCCGTCACGGGTAACACAAACCATCTTGACTCACCTGTACCGCATTCCACCTGTCACCGGCCAATGCGCAGCCGAGCTTTGGCGGCGCAAAGATCACCCGAAACGTGTTCGAGAAGGATTAAACACCCAACTTAGGAGATCAACTATCCTGCACTGAGGATTAGTTCCATTACCGAGCGAGCAAGCTGACCTCGCAGGGTATTTATTTCGGGTTTGAGATGGGCCATTCTTGCACGCATGACATAGATCTACGGTCGCTTAACAAGTAGTTCGCGCAGATCTGTCATTCGTGCGCAGTAGGAGGAAAGGGTGCGTGTTGCGCCCTGTGGTGCAGGTACAGGGTCCATATCAGACATTCTGCAGGAAACCCCAGTTGCGAACGAGGAGATTAAGCAATTGCGGCCCCAAATAGCTCGTCAGTTGTAAATATCTCAGTGAAACCCCGGACAGCTTCAGGATAAGACATACCGAAAAGGAAGATGCATGGGCAGTCTTGGAGGAGGACACGGAGGGTTGACTCCCTGGGGGTCAGTCGAGAATCGACAGCCATAAAAACGAGCGATTTGTGCCTCATACCTCATCTCCCAAGCCTCTTACCAGTCCAGGTCACGATGGCTCCCAATCTCATTCCTGGTCATTTTCAAATCGTGTCACTCACCGAGGGACGTCCCCCTACCAGCGTCAATCTGACAAAGCCCGCAGAGCAGACTGTATACCTTGGGGGACCCGTCACAAAAGTGTGGAAGTATCTCCTCCCCACCCAGAATCCAGTGCTCAACTCATTGAATGTAGTGGCATGTCAGAAAGGAAGGCGAGAAGTCATACCGACTCAGTCTAGGCGAATACCCCTTCACCGGGATTGTTAACGACAAGGTCACCGCTACCATACACTCTCACAAAAACGTGGAATGGCGAGCCACCTACCGTGAACTCCAGGACGGATACACGTGAGTGGTGGACGATTGTTATGGATAATTCTGCGTTCCGTTCAGCCATTCCTGTTTAGTATCGAACCGCTCAACGATCTGGAGAAAGGATGGACTGTGAGGACCGACACCGGTGAAAACTCCGCGGTAGTTTACTCTCTCCTCTCTACGAAGCGGTTTTCTGATTTGTTCGCAGGTCGAAATCAGTCCGATCGTCGAGTTCCGCTCCTTCCCCCCGAAGTACTTGACTTCGCAGTTGTTCCGGTTTGCGCCCGAAATTTGAGCAGGAGAGCCCGTGTGTGGTGGTATCAGTGTATAAGTACAGAGTTGCTTGTGTCGTGTCTTGGGGTTATTGTAAGAGAACGGAGAATCGAATTACCTTGCACGGCGAGGTTTCTTTCGCGCCATAATCATGGGAACTGCAAAACAACGAATTCTTTGCTGTGTAACTCCTCGGCAATTGCCTACATCCGACCCGACAGTATAGATGTAGTCCAAGCGAGGTTTCTGCTGACTGCAACTTGGCATTCCCAAGTCAGCCATAGTCATCTTGTTTACCCACTGATGGTTGTGCTACCCGACGTAAATTCAAACAGGTATGCGGCCGCATTCAACTTCCGACCTGGTACCAACCACAGACAAGGACGGGCGGCACCAATGCCATGGCGCTATGACGGCAATGTGATGAGGTAGTCAACCCCCACGCCTGGTCACTGCCACCACTACCACGGCAACAACAGCGGTGAAGCCAACTTAATGGGGTGGTTAACGATGCCATTTCTTTGTGATCATCTCATGATTTGTCTCATTTGTTCTATTTGGGCATTTTTTAGGTCCCTACTGCATGTGTGCTAAAGATTTGATTATGTGACAATGTTGCTCAACACGGATCAATTTTGCCTTAAACATATAGTCATTCCCTGGTGGCTATGACAATCAAACTGGAATGGACTTGCATTTGAAAACAGTAAGATATTTGTGTAGTACCAAGACTTGTATATTTTACTGTAATGATATTTCTACTAAACATACAGTTGTACTTTGTATGTGAGTCATAAGTGTGATTGAGTGATGATGGGGGAAATTGTAAATTGCAGGCTTATCTTGCATTTCCCTTCACTTGCATTAATACTTAAAATAGAAAATCATAGAATTCTTGCTTACTATCATCTCCATGTGCCTATTAGCAGTTCATCAACTTCTTTATCTTTACTATTACTCTTGATGCCCTTGCTGTCTAACATCAATTTTTTATCCCTTTCAAGATATATAGTGACTGAAAAAGCTATTGCATTGTTTGACTTCAATCTAGTGCATGAAGTGCACTGCAATTATATGTGGGAATTTCACTTAGCTTTGTGTGACAAATTAATCTACATACTCTTGATTACATAATCGCCCCCTAGGTCATGTGATTCCATTTAGACCCTGCCAAGATACAGCCATTACAAAACAGTCACCTTATTGCAACAGTTTATTCACTTTTGGCATTGAAGTATTATTAGTACTTGGTATAGCCTCCTTTTGCTTTAAGCACTGCCTAAATCCTTCTGGGCATGCTTTCAATCAACTTCTGACACTTCTTCACTGGTATTCTATCTCACTCCACTTGAATTCTCTCCCATAATTCCACTTCTCCATTGGGGGAGT
>JBBPKC010000258.1:0-30937 GCA_038089055.1 Tylopilus aff. balloui
TGATTCTCATCACGGCGCCAGAAAAACCTATTTTGAGGACTCCGAAGGGATCCATCCAGAGGAAGGCAACGATTTCTGCCTACGAAGCTGAGATTGATGCACTGTGTGTTTACCTCATCTCGTATCTACTTTCTCGAGTTTCTTATTTGAGAAAGATACAACGCTGTAGAATCCGATTCGCAGTTCGATGGGTTCGCTCCGCCAACTGCTTGGACATTGGCAAATACAGAAAGCTGGCTGACAGAGCTTGCAAATGCCATCAGTGGCGGGCGAAGCCTTGATGCTCACACTGACATCTTTTCTCAGGGTTTCGACAGGCAAGCTCTCGAAATTGGTAGGTGTGTCTTGGTCCTGACCCATTCCCCAGTTTAAGCGCCACGTATTTGCGGAACAAGATCCTCAACGCTTTACGGACATCAACAGATCCCAAGATGCGCAGCGCGATCTCACGCATCCCACAGAACGTCGTGTTCGAGAATCCAACTATCGAACTCCTCGCAGCACGTATCGCCAACCTAACTAGTAATGGAGCGTCACCGGACCTCGACCCAAAGCAGCAGCATGTCGCAGCAATCAATGACATGATCCGAAAGTATTCCGATGGCCTTCCTAGACCTCCACCATCGGTAAACGGCAAAATGCAAAACGGAACACGTCCTGCTCAATCAGTTGTGCTACTCACCGGGTCCACTGGTGGTCTCGGATCGTTCATTCTCGCACGGCTCATCGAAAATCCGGGAGTAGGGAGAGTGTACGCTTTGAATCGCCCGTCGTCCACCTCGATCGCAGAGCGACAGAGAACGACATTTATTGACAAGGCGCTTCCAGTCGATCTCTTGAAATCGGACAAGCTAGTGTACGTCGAGGCCGATGCTGCACAAGACAAATGTGGATTGTCGCCCGCGCTGTACGAGGAGGTACTCGATCATTTCTCGCATTCTTTTTCCTATTGAACTGAGACACGGACTAGCTGCGGGGCGGGGTGACGACGATCATCCACAACGCATGGCGCCTCGACTTCAACTTATCTCTCGCGTCCTTCGAACCCAACGTCAGAGCGACCCGAAACTTGGTTGAGTTAGGATTGGACTCACACCACCGGGGTTCGCTCCGCTTTGTGTTCACGTCTTCCGTTGGTTGTGCCCAATCATGGGATCACGATAGAGGGGCATATCCTGAGGAAGTCCAATTGGATCCGTCTTGGTCCGTCGGAGGCGGATACGGGGAGGCCAAGTACGTATGTGAGCGGGTGCGTGGAGCCATCTACCTGAGATGGAAGAGCGCCTGACGTTCGTTATGGTAGATCATCGCCAAGAGCGGCCTTCGCGGGACTGTAATGCGCATTGGCCAGATCGCCGGGGGACCCAACGGGTCGTGGGCAACGACAGATTGGGTGCCAATCATCGTCAAGTCGAGCATCGCTCTCGGAGCCCTCCCCGATTCGCGTGGGGTGAGTCACCAGATTGACTTGTGGATCCATCCCGAGGCTGAAGATAACCAGGTGGTTTCTTGGATGCGTGCTGAGGACGTGGCAGGGTCTGTCCTGGATGTTGCATTTGCGAAGGATGCCCCCGAGGCGCTCAATATCGTGAACCCGCAGCGTCCACGCTGGACGAAGATCATGTCGTCCATCCGAGATGCTGTCGTGGAACGGAAATCGGGATCACTTACTAGCGACGGTCTGCTGATCGTTCCTTTCTCGTACTGGATCGCGCAGGTGGAGAAGAGAGCTGACAGCGCGACGCCAGAGGACCTCATCAATATAGTGAGTGTTCCTCGTTCCCCACTCCACTGCCAGCGTGCAGTTTCTGATTGTCGTGGACATTGACGTGTGTTCGTTCTGTCAGCCTGCGATCAAATTGCTTGAATTCTTCTGGGGCATGGCACATTACGAGGAGCTAGCTCGGTCCGATTCTCAAGTGTGGGAAGCAGGTGTGGGTGATTTTAGCGCTGAAAAGGCGCTACGCGTCAGCAAGACTCTTGCGCACATGCGACCTGTGGGGCACGCTGAGGCTCGTGCGTGGGTCAACTACTGGTCCTCGGCGGGGTTATTTTGATGTGCGCACCGGGGGGGGCCAGAAGGACCTGCCCCTTTTGCTTTTGCTTGCGTCTCCCTTGCTCATACTTTCGATCCGAATCACAGTAGCTGACAAAGGCGCATCCTCCGCATGCAAAACTATCGCGCCCCCTTCATTTCCTCCTGCATTCCATGTCGAGGACCCTAGTTCTGTACTCTCGAACGGAATAGACCTTAATAGACTATTGTAGGTGCTTGGACCATCCAAGGCACACGCTTCCGGTTCGGACTCGTCATCACCCGCTGTTGGCCTATCAGGTTGGTCAGCAGGCGACTCGCTAGTGCCGCTTAATCCCGACGTCGCTGTGATGATAGCGAACATCTTCACACACGTGAAGATGATGTAGAATGGCGCCCTGTAGTGTTGTTAAATATATGGCGTCGTTTCACGGTGGGTACCAGTCGAAACATTGCCAACCGTTTTGTTGACAGGCACTGCGTCGTATAAAAGGGCCCTGTCGCCAAGTGCGTGGGACCCCTTAAGCACTCGGATTGGCTGGTTAATACAACGCCCAGTATCACGTCAAGGTTAATAATGGTACCATGCGATGCCAAGCGTATCCAACGGCAAATTTCCGCACGTTCGTTGGCTGCCGCGAGAAAGGCAACGGCTCCCATTTCCCAGCGGAATTCCTCAAAGTGCGGGGCACTAGCGATGATTGACACCTCCGGTCGTCATGTTGCAATTCACCCTCGTCGTCGGTGCGATTGCCTCCCTTGGCGTCAACGCTGAGTTCTTCATCGACATTGGAAACACTCCCTCCACCTTGTCATGTCTCTCGGAGTCCACTGGCGTGCATGTTCCTGGCAGTATTCCGTGCAATCCCTATGAGCCTCTCGAGCAACGCCTCGCCTTTGCCGGCACTACCGGTATGGTGGTCAGTTGGAATACCTTCATCCAACTCGAGAATCCGCAGGTGTTTTACGGCGAGTCTCCTAACACCCTCACCAGTGTTGCTAGCGGGACCTCGACCACCTTTCCTTCCTCCCGTGTATGGGACAATCACGTCAGGATCACCGGACTCAAACCCAACACGAAGTACTGGTACCGTACATCCTTCCAGTTGAGTTATCTCTGCTCCTTGGAGTGTCAACCATCTGACACCCTTTCACTCCTGTAGGAACTGCCCTGGCTGTGCTTACAGGCCCACTGACACATTTACCACCGCTCGTGAGGAGGGTGATGAAACATCCTTCTCTGTGGCGGTTGTCGTCGATCTTGGTTTGATGGGTAATGACGGCCTGAGCACGAGGGTTGGCCCGTTCGGAAGTTCGGCGAACCCACTCGGCGCCAATGACCTGAACACAATCCAGAGTCTCGTCGAGAACAAGGAGTATGTCCCTCTCTTGTTCAGTTAGCCCGGGGACCTTACTCGTCCGGCTGTCTAGTACATACGACTTCATTATTCACTATGGTGATATCGCCTATTCCGATTACTTTATCAGGGAGAGCTGGGAGGGCTACTTTGGGAATGACAGCCTTATCCCCAACATGACGAGTGTCACGGCTGGGTACCAGGAATTGACTGAGCAATATTTTGACCAGATGTCGATTCTCAGTAGCTCCAAGGCCTACATGGTTGCTGTTGGAAATCACGAGGTGAGTCAACCTTTCCATCCCCTCGCTCGTCCGCATGTTTATCGCGGTCGCACACCCAGGCCAATTGTGATAACGGGTAAGCAATGTATCCATGTACTGATGGCTCGAGAGTCAACTTAGCACGCTCTACCAAGTGGAACCACGGATATAGTCCACAACATCACCTACACTGACGCCATCTGTCCTCCCGGCCTGAAAAACTTCACTGAGTATGGTGAGTTTAACCATCGTCGTTCCCTCTCTGTGCTAACGAACCCCTTTCTCTCTCGCAGCGCACCACTTCCGCATGCCCTCTGAGGAATCCGGTGGCGTCGGCAACTTCTGGTACTCCTTCGACTATGGCCTCGCCCATTTCATTATGCTCGACAGTGAAACCGACCTTCCCTTCGGTCTCCAGGCTCCAGACACACCCGGAGGCATTGATGAAGGCACAGACAATGGTCCCTTTGGATCCCCGAACGAGCAGTACGAGTGGTTCCGGAGGGATCTCGCTTCTATCGATCGCGAAAAAACGCCCTGGGTGATCGTCGGTTTCCATAGACCATTTTACGTCGGTTCTCAGAACACGTCGGACAACGTCTGCTTGACCTGTCAGCAGGCGTTTGAGCCGCTGATGGTCCAGTACGGCGTCGACCTTCACATGCAAGGACACGCCCACGTGAGTTTTCGTCTTTCTCATCATCTATCTCTTGAGTCGCACCCGTGTAATGACACTCTCTGGGGGATCGTAGGTTTATGAACGGAACGCACCGATCGCCAACTGTGAGCGTGATAACGTGTCTAAACTCGAGCCTCTACTTAAACTTTGTTTCCCAGACTCCCTTGACCCCAACGGACTGAATAATCCGTCAGCACCCTGGAACATCATTAACGGCGCGGCAGGTCACTACGACGGCCTCGACACGTTCACCTTCATCCCGTACTGGAGCGTTGTCGCTTTTGACGAGTGCGTTCCCACACCCCTTCGTTTCCTTTCCCTTGCTTCCTGCAATATCGACGTTCTCCTTGACCCAGTCACTTCTTCTGTTCGCCGTGGAGTACACATATGTGCTAACAATGATGGTCCGCACATAGTACCTATGGCTGGTCTCGACTGACGTTCCACAACCGGACACATCTCACGCATGAGTTCATCGCGAGCCGCAACGGATCCGTCCTCGATACCGCGACGTTGTACAAAGCGCACCGTTTCTCGGATGGAAATAATTACGGGCAAGGAGATTAGGATGCGATGCTCACATCGCTGGAGTGTGTGTAAACGCGAATCAGCCATGGAGAAAGTAGTGGGTACTCTCGTCCGAGCTGTTAAATTTTTTTTCCGAAACCCGTCTACCACGCGTGGTTTGTCTGCAAGACTTACCGCTATTTGTTCGTTGATGGATAATGGGACACACCAATGTTTGATCGCGTTTTCCTTGAGCGGTCGATGGAGAAACCCTCCGGCCACAGATCTTGAAGTCTAGTTCTGCTGTGAGGCTTCGTCTCCGGTACGAACGAGCCTCAAACCATGCCATGCTGAATGATGCTCCGAGAGTCTCGCCCGCAGTATCAGTAAAATGTGCTTTACCATCGCTAGATAGTGGCAGGGTCGACGCCTCTCCGCTTCACGTTCGCCGCACTGGAAGATTAATGTTGTGTCGGCGAGATGACACATGACCGCGATTGATCAAGCTTCGAGACGCACGTACTGGTTGCCTCGCTGAACCGAGGAAGGCCCCATAGAGGAACGAGTACTCAAAGGCATCTAGGGCATCGTGCAAAAGATCACCACGTCCACTTGCATAACCCCCAGTCCATCGACTGACCTACAACGGATTTGACGAAGACGATAGCTACAAAGACATTGCGAGCGTTTACTCGGGAGGATGTGACCAAGGTATGCACGACGGGCGACACGCAATATTGCGGGGGTAACTCATTAGGTTTATTCGGGAGCAGCACAATACGCCAAACGACCTGGTAAGTCGACATTCGGTGCGAGCGGTCGAACAAAAGATCGAGGGTCTCAGTGGATCGTCATTGACAGCAACGTCTATGATATGTCGCGATTCCAGAACTTTCATCCGAAGGCATTGCCGTCCTCCATACGTATGTTCCTTTCAGACTTGACGCGGCCCATTTTGCATGAGGTCACGCGCCCACTGAGCTCTGGTATGCATGTAGCTGGCCCTGATGCGACTGAGACTTTCTACAGCCTTCACCGTCACGCAGTCTTGAAACGACCCGAATACAAGAAGCTATATATAGGTACGATTGAAGGGGAGGAGGGGGCGATAACCCCTGGAGAGACCGGACGACCGAGTCGGGTTCCGTACGCTGAATCGACCTGGCGAGGGTTTCATAGCTTATAATACAATGAGGTACGTAATTCCACGAGGCGTTGACGCACTTCTGTTGAATGTGTGGGTGCTGCTTTGGCTAAACGTGTAGAGTCATCGGAAGCTTCAACTGGCGTTACGCAAGTTCGTGGACGAGGTAGTCAAACCTGAGGCACGGATAACACCTTCATATTGCATTTCACGGCAGATTGTGGCATCGTTAAACCGTTGAGGCTCGTGAAGAAAGTGGCGAACGTGTCAGCCCTCAACTCGTGGATGCGATGGCGTGCGTGTATATCTGAACTCTTGTCGTCAGTCACTGATCTCGCCGTGGCCAGACAACTCAATATCATTGCCATGAGAATGGGTCCCGGGCCAAATTTGAAAGAGCTTACGCTTATGAATGGGGCGGTTCAACCCGAAGAATTCGATTATTTCCATGACGTATGATTATCGCACTTTATTCTTGGGTTCCTCCATGTTCTGATCCACCGGTCAGATGATCGTCCACCAAGAACCGGCCGGGCATGGACAACGCGGTTACGGCAATGGTTTGTACGTCGACCGCTCGACAGCGTGGCTCGGGATCCTTTTCATCTCGCGTATTATCTCTAACCATGTTTCACATGCAGGTCTGCTCAGTGGCACGCTCATTGGTCTTCCGCCCATCGTCCACTTTGGGTCTCCGGCTCTCAAAGCCAGAATCGTTCCAGAGGCTCTTTCTAGCAAGAAAATTCTGTGCCTCGCCGTCACAGAAGCATTCTTCGGGAGCGACGTTGCAGGGAAACGTACGCGTGCAACTAAGACGCCCGACGGCAAGTATTGGATCGTTAATGGGACAAAAAAGTGGATTACCAACAGCATGTGGGTGGTAATTGGATTTACCGAGTCTTGTTTTGACGGGGGTGGTGTTCCAGGTTCGCTGACTACTGAGCTCCACACGTTTTTTGCAAGGGACCTGTCTAATTTGTTTGGCGCAGTTTCACTGTGGCTTGCCAAAGAGATGTATGTGTTGTCTATTTCATTTCACTGTTCTGACCAGGTTAATACCTAGAACAGGATCACTGTTATCCTGGTCGAACGTGGCGAAGGTGTTGACACAAAGCCCATCAAGACGATGTATTCAGCTGCCGCGGGTACTGCGTATGTCACATTTGACAACGTCAAAGTACCTGTCGAGAACACTATCGGTGCCAGGAACAGTGGCATATTTATCGTCTATTCGTACGTGCCGGTGATCATCGAACTTTCATCATATACATTTTCGGCCGCCGGAACTTTAACCACGAGCGTTGGGTGTTATGCGGTACAACGACTGTCTTGCGACGTCTGATCATCGAGGACGTGTTCAAGTACGTTTTGGTTGCCTCTCTCCGACTTCGTTGGGCGTCCGATTTTTGCACGTGTGTGCGTTACATCATAAGATGGATCAAGCACCGCAAGGCGTTTGGTGGGCCGCCGGCTTCGCAAGCCGTCGTTCGATCCAAGGTGGCTGCGATGATCGCGCGCGCCGAGAGTTGTCAGCATTGGCTTGAAAACGTGACGCATCAGATGAATAACATGGTACGTTTCCGTACTTCTCTTTATCCTCACTCCCCGTGCTTTCGTACATAGAGCAAGCGTGGAAGTTGGCAGGGCAGATCGTGCGGTAGTATTCTAGATCTTTCAATGGGTCGTACTGACGACGGTGTGGGCCGTGGCGAGTAGCCCGATTGCTCTATTGAAGGGGTATGCAACCGGGTGCTCACTCGAAACAGCGAGGGGAGCAGCGGAGATTTTTGGTGGTGGAGGGATCACCAAGACGGGGATGGGTCAATTTGTGGAACAGGTGCGCAATTTCTCGCATTGAAAACCATGACTCATTTCATGTCGATCACTGGAGCAAACAGGCGTACAGAGCAGCAATGTTCGACTCTATTTTGGGAGGTGGTGAGTGAACCACTGCTTTCTGTCTGCAGCTTCCTTATGACCATATTTCAGTGGAGACCATGTTGGGTGATCTGGGAGCCAGACAGGCTCTCAAAGACATGCCCGACAACGGTGTTATCCACGGACTTGGACAGATATTCTACATAGATACCATCTACCAAAGCCACGGATGGCACATATGCTTGCCTTCACCGGCGAAGTCCAAGGCCAGCAGCCGTGCTTCCATGCCGCGATTTCCAGCCAAGCCACCCAACAACTTCTTTTGCAAAGATTTCTCCGAAACCAAGCATGACGCCGTTAATGAACGGAAGTAGTAGGTTAATAGCAAGCGAGGATAATACGAGTGATAACCGTGTCCGTGGAGCGATCCTGTTGTTCATGATGGAAGGGAGGGTGGAAGGGGGAGCATAGGCCTGGTTCTGCTCTGCTCTAGGGTGCGGATGTGTCTGGGATGGTTCTGGCGCGGACGCTGATGCGAGATGGGCGTGTTGATGAGAAGGTGACTGCGGTGCGGAGGCTTCTGGGAAGGACATGGAAGGGTATGAGGACGTCCGCGAGGACGAGAGGTGTTCCCACGGCTGCGAAGGCGATCCATCTGTCTTTCCCTGTCCCGAGCGTTCCGCGCTCTCCTCTGGCTGTACGTGCGACGCGACGTGCTCGGCCACACCAGAGGAAGCGGCCGACGCTGAGACAGAGTGGGAGAGGATATCGTCGGCGGCGGCGACGGAGGTGGTAATGTGATCACCGAGGCGGTCCCAGGATTCGGATGGTTGGCCGAGGGCTTGGCAGTCGGCCTTTTCGCGCGCGCGGATCGCTTCCCATTCGGTACGAGCCAGTTCGGCTCTAGTACGGGCTGAGGCGGATTGGGCGCGCCATTCGGTGACTTGGGCAGCGTAGGCCGTTTGCCAGGTGTCGTCTTCGGTGGCAGGAGATTCAGAAGGGGCGGGCACGGTAGAAGGGGCGGGAACTGGGGCTTGTGCAGGCGGGGGTGGGAACACGGACGGGGTAGAGGAGCTGAGCGGGACGTGGGTCGGCTCGAAAGGATGTCTGAGCGCAGCCTGTGCTCGGGTTAGACTGTTGAGAAATAGAAATAAAATCAGTTTTGAACACACCTGAAGGAGGCTGCGCTCGTCGTCGGATCGGAGAGGGCTCAGCTCTGCCATCGTCGACAAAGAAAAGGACTCGCAGGACGAGTACACTTTAAAATTTCTCACGACAAGTCAGTCATGTGATGTGATTATATTATCAGATCATGTTGCTTGTTTTGGATTGCTGATCGACGGCAGTAGGGAAAGGAGCGTCGACGTCATGAATCTGGTGACGTCGTGAATGACTCAACCGAAATCGGCGGTATATAAACCAATGTGGACGGTCCCCGACTGCACGCAGATAACTAAGTCATCAACCCATGGTGAGGTCGTTTCAAAGGTCGAGACGCTCCTGTCGCTGACTCGGGTCGCAATAGGCAGAATCAGCCGAATCACAACCACAGTACCAGGTAGTGGATCAAGAGAACACAAGCCGTACGCTGACCCTCCTGAGAGCAGAAAGGGGACCGAGTCGAGTACAGACCCGTCGGTGGTGGCTCCGACAACGTTGCACACAGTCAGGGTGAAATCGTCAACGTGCAAGGGACTGGCACAGTACGCGATGAGTCTGGTTAGCACGTGTGCGTGCTCTCTAACTGTCTGTGTGCTTTGCAGGACATCAGGTACTCGATCAAGAACGACAAAACTAGAAGGAGGACTAGCTACCAGGTACGTTTCAGCAAAAATGCTTGTCGACGAAGTAAGGAAAGTGTCACTCTAGGCAAAGAACATTGTTAGGAAGCTTGAGTCCTGAGAGGGATGATCCGTCGTCGTATCATATAGACTCTGGCATTGTATAACTGTGTGCGCTTGTAACGTCGCGTGAGCAACACGTTCGGTGCAGCACCACGTGATTTCAATTTAGCGAGGCTCCCCGTTTCAACCGTCCTCAGATGGCGTCCCCGTCTTCTGCAGCTCGTGCGGACCAACCCCATCTCGTCTCTCTCGTACTTCAGTCAAAGAAGGCACTCCAGCACGGTGAACAGCTCTGCTCAAAGGCTAATGTGCTCACGAACGCGTCCGCGCAGAGTGCCGTGGACGTGCTCGCCCTCGACGCCAAGGTGAAATGGATCAGCGAGGCGGTCATCGAACAACTCAAGGTATGGCCACTCTGCACACACAAATGTCCTCTCATCCCCTCCCTGTTCTCCCAC
The DNA here is from genome assembly GCA_038089055.1 of Tylopilus aff. balloui. Lineage (NCBI taxonomy): Eukaryota > Fungi > Basidiomycota > Agaricomycetes > Boletales > Boletaceae > Tylopilus > Tylopilus aff. balloui. Next base: position 10,167 of record JBBPKC010000258.1, read on the forward strand.
AGCTGGCTGCCAGCGTAGCAAAGAGCATCGAATACCAACGGGCGCGGCTGGACAAGCGAATCCGCGTACGTTTTCTACACGCGCGCCACCCCCGACGCTGCCTCACTCCACGCTTTGCGCTTATCGGAACACGACAGGAATGGGACGCCGTCCGCACGGAGCGCACCTCAGCCCTCGATACCATTCTCGAATCACTCGGCACACAACTCGTCCCTCCAGGTTTTCACCAAACTTCCTCCGACTCCTCTCTGTTCGGGAGCCAACACTCGCTCGACAAGGCGAATGGTATCATCGATCCTACGGAGAGCCCTTCTGCGACCGTTCGCGGGAACGTCTTTGAGAAAAATCTCATGACGAAACACGTCGATCGATCGACGTGGAAGACATTGAGGGATTTCGTGGACGAGAGTGCGATAGAACAAGTGTTGGATGCTGTGGAGAGCGATAGAACGCGGTTCGACGTGCGTGTGTCGTCTGTCTCTGCTCCTCCGGACCAGATGTGTCATTCTGAGTGTGGGAAGGTGTGTTGATTCATGCGTACACAGGACGTCATGTTGGCAACGTTCGACTACCCGGAGACGCTCTCAAACACGGTTTCTTCCATACGCGACTCGTTGCCAGTCTTCGATGTGCCTCCCCCAATCGAAGCCTTGCTGGCTTCCCAAGAGGGGACGACCACGGCTATGGCAAGGCACTTAGAGAGTTTGGCTTCACACTACGACCAAATGGCATGTGCACTTCATGACAGCGAGGCCGGGATATCCCATTCGGAAGAAGAGATGCAAGGTAATCGCACAATGGATTCACGCGTCACCGTTCCTGGCCATACCAACACTGATTTCGTAGCTATGCATCGAGACACGGACGAACTCCCTGTAATCATGACTGAGCTTGAGGAAGATGTTGGTTCCACTCAGGAAGCCCAGTGAGCAGAGAATCAGTTATTGGTGGCCACATCACTTAACCTTAGTAATGTAGCGAGAAATTGCTGCTTGCCAAGGCTGTTGCTCAAGAGCAACTAGACGCGAGCCGTAGCACACTAGACGATCTAGACGAACTTGGAGATATCATGTCAGACATGCTCCAGAAGCAACAAGAGGTCGAGGCACGTCTTTCTCTGCCTGTATGCACTCGGGACTCCCATGATTCGATCCCACTCCCACGTTGCTGAACAGGCCGACTGCGAGGATCTTTTGGAAGCCCTCCAACAGCGATTGCTGGTCATAGAGGACTTGCACCACAGATTCGTGCAGTATCAGTCGTCCTTTAATAAACTTCTCATCGAGATTGCGAGGAGGCGACAATACCGAGAAGCTGCAGAAAAGATTGTTGAACGTATGATGGCCCAACTGGATGCCATGACTTCTGGTGAGCACGGGTCTCGAATCCGCGTCCCTTGTACAAGCGATGACGATGCACTCACGGTCGGTGGTACACAGAGGAACGCCAAATGCGAGGAGACTTCAATACCGAACACGGTGCCCACATTCCGACGGACATTTGTCTCTGTATCGAGAACCCGCCGACGAGGTGGGAAGTTGTCCCTTGGGCGGGCGAGATGCGAGATGTGCTCCCAGAGATTGATGCAGATCTGTTGACGCAGGTGAGTTGGGTCTATCTTTTTCGTGCCGCGGAGGGTCGCTAGCGTTACGCGGGTTGGATTCGACTAACTATGTCCTTGTTTCCCTTCCTTTAGGCGAGGGAGAAGTTAAGTGGGGAGGTGGTTATACCTGGTACCGATAGCGTGTAAACGCAGGCATGCGCGTTTGTGTCTGAGATGTTGTGATCGGCTGGTGTGAAGCGACATTTCAAAGCCTAACAGCGACAGAGATTGAGCAAAACTCACGTCGGATGTGGACCAGTGCGATCAAAGTATACACCCGAGGGAGGGCACGACTACTATTGTACAACATAATACGTGCTGCGTTCTCGATCGGGTTCCGAAAAGATCACCGACGCGCGCTTTGTGTCATATCTTCTTGCGCAATTCGGCACACCACCAGATCGGACGAGAGGTCTTGATCGTCACGAACTGCTCCGCTGGGACCAAGTGATTCGAGGTGGATACTAGGCCATCGAACGAAGATTCCGTCTCGTCTTCAAGCAAATGATCAGCAAAACACAACGGAGAGAGTGTTTTGAATCACTCAAGTTCCATCGAAGACCGGACGTGGACAACACAGTGGACTCTATACCGACAGGCAGCAGACCGCATGTAGGACCCAAGACTTTGTGGTCGATGGATATCCGGTGATGTCCCTTGGGACAGTTCAAGACCACAGTTCCATGATGTGGCGTCAACACTCACCCCGTCAAGGACCCACCCAATATTGTCGTCCGTGATAACATATGTCCTTGGTCTCAGCTTGCGAATCTTGTGGACGTATGAGAGGAGATGTATAGTCTGGTCGAGTCTGCCAGAGAAGCCTCCGAGAACGAGAGTTTCGTACTGGAAGCGAACACTTAGATCTGACACTGTAGTTAGTCGGCCGGCCCAACCTTTTGCCCTTCCCTGCGCTCGTTCTCTTCGAGCGACTTGATGCATTTCATGAAGTCCGTGGTATCCTGATCCGAGTCTTGCAGGACAGGTACCTCCTAAGCGGTCGTGAGATTGTCCACTCTAGCCGCAAAGCAAGTGTCTCGAAGAACGGACCTTGCTGGCATAGTACTCTCGAACGTCCCCGCGCAGAGAGTCCAGATCACCCTTGATCAGATCGGGCGTGTATCTGCGTCTTTTCCGTCAGCGGTTCGAGCGCAAACGGGGACAGATAGAGCTCAGTTCTGACAGGTCTCGCAAGAGTTGTCCATTCCTTTGCTTCCCCAAGAGATCGTACAGGCGGTTAGCACCCCCGTCGGCACAACATCTCCAGGAGCAAGCATTCCAGAGTGTCTCGAGCAAAGACGGCGTGAAAGGCTGGTTGAGGATGATCAAAGCCCTGCGAACGCCGTCGCCGTTCGTCGTCGTCGGGTTCAAGAACGGCGTTTCCCACTCCACGATCCCGGTGTCAGCGAGCATGAGGTTCCCGATGCTCTTTGGCGTAGAGACCGGCGACGTCGACGTTTCTCGGACCTCTGCGTTCGCGGCGTTCTCACTCGCCCGCCTCATTTCATCCTCCGCTGGTTCTCGACTACCAATGACCCCCGAATACATCGATGGCACCACTTCCGAAAGTCGGTTCTGAATTGCGGGACAAACTTGGGGGAGATCCCCGCGTCGTCAGCGCATACGACGTTTGCCTCAAGCACGAACAAGAACTCGCCACACGTGCTGATCAGGTCCGTTGTATCAGGGTTCTCGGCTTCCTTCTTCTTTGTGCACCCAAACCCGATGTTCGCGTCCATGTCGCCGAGTCCATATTCTCCTGCCGGGGTGAACCAGAAGTCCTGGTCGAGCTCGGTAGAATTTTCACCCTCTATGTCCTCTTACCTCGTAAGTTTTCCTTCGTCGTTCTCACTCTCCGGATACCAACCCACCGTCCAGTCAAGAAGTTCAAGGGCCGGACTCCGGCAACAACCGGGAGTCGCCCATCAAGACCATCCTTCGACCAACGCTGGAGGGAGATGAAAGAAAAGATCGTCGAGGCTCCAAAGGATCACAAGGATGCTAAACGTTGCGTCAGTGAATGTTTCACGAGCGTGTTCCTCATTCCGGTTTCTCATCGCTTGCCTCTCACAGGCTCTCATTCGAGACAGATGGGCCTGTGCCATTTCGGGCACAGTCGACTTTAGTATCCCGGCCGATGTCTTGGCCCAAGTTGTGCCCCGGCCGACCGGCATGGTATATACAAAGTTGGCCCATATCATTCCAGAGGCTACGTTCTTTGACGTGAAGGAGAAATCCGATAAGAATGCAAGGGTGCGTGGTCATGCTCTCCCATATCATTCGCGTAACTTAGTCGGGGTGTTCAGCTTGACTATTCAGCTTGCGTATGGGCCATCCTTGAGATGTTCCATCGTGATATCAGCAGTTTCAACGGGGAGAAGGTTCATTCTCTGACCAACATCATCACTATGGAGCACAACATTTACGACCTCTTTGATCGGTTGGAGCTCTACTTGGAAGCCACAGTAGGTTTGATTGTGGTATTCTCTGAACAATGACATCCATTGGGGGCTAATCACATCGCTATAGCCCACCGAAAATCGTTATGTAGTCGAGTACTTCTCAGACCTCGGGCCTCCGGGTATACCCCGATTTGTCTCATTTTCAACCAACGATCCCGAACGCCTCCCTGTCCCTTCGCCCGAGCTGCTTGCTCTACACGCTACTTGCTGCAAGGTTGCTCGCATGTCCGGTGGTACTGAGTATATTGATAAGATTTATGATGATGCAGAGTACACCGGAGTGCTGGCCTTTGACGGCACTTCTGACATACTCAACTTTAAGCTGTTATCCTTGGCGAACACTCCAATCGGTATCCAGGGTTGAAACGCATATGCCCATGTAGGATGGGTCGATGAGTTTTCTACTGCGGTATCTGCTGTTGTACCACTCGAAGAGTACAAGCATACCTAGATAATCCTCCACCTTGGATATTCTTGAACGACTTTCCTTACATCAGTGGTGATAATATGGCAGGTCCTTAGGGCCTTTTTACAAGCAGAAAACGCGACTCGCATGCTCGCGTCGTGTCGGTGATGGTGTACGAACGACTGCGGCCTTTAGTTTCCTTGTATGTACGCATGTTGAAGACCACCCACACTGAGACCCGCGTCCTCCACGCCCGAAACCTTGCCGTACAGCGATCGTGACCATGGGGCCAAGCCGAGTGAGGGACCAGAAATCGGCCCAAGGTGATATGAAAGCACTGCTCCGGGAAAAGGACGACCGGGTGGGTTCCGTACGACGATGACTCGCGACGTGGGTTCTCACTCGCTCTGTGTGTTTTTGCCATCTTCTAGATAACGACCCTCGAGACGCGATTAGAGGCATACAGCGCGCGTGCGTCGACTGCCCACACCCGTTTGTTGAAAACGATCGACGTATTGGACGCGTTGCGTTCCCAACATGCGCTGGAAATCTCGGCGGAGGAGCGGGCAAAAACGAAGCTCGTACAGGAAGTGTATTGTTGGCGTAACGTGGCGAACAATCTCGAGGTGGAGAAGGACGAGCTGAAGGACGTCGTAGAGGATCTGATCGAGAAAGGTATGTCGGTGGCCCTTCTTTTACCTCGACTTACTCTCTGAATTCTGTGGCCTGGACTCGTGCGTTTTGTTCTCCCCCCTCTATTGGTTCATCAGTTCAGGTCTCGAATCAGTGGAGCTCATGGCCGTGTAGCCGGATGCATATCGCTAAATACGCAGGTGTGTCGTCATTTTCACTCTCCAAACCCATCCAACGCCTTCCAGCGAGGCAATCTCAATTTCGACCACCCAGAGCAGGTTGCCATAAGCGCAATTCGTAGTGGAGGGGCGCCAGACAATCACAACAACGACTTGTTGGCATACGCCACCTCCATAATCGCCAGGCTAAGGATGGAACTTGACGTTGAGCGACAGAACCATAGCAGATCTGTAGAAGAGGCGAATCTCCGCATCGAAGAACTTGAAGCCAAGGTAGCAGTTCGCGAGGCTGAGCTAGAAAAACGGATCACCTCTCCCGGTGAGAATGTGGATCAACCAAGAGAACTGCAGAGCGTCCCTTTCCACGCTCTCGAGAAGCAGAGACTCGGCAAGAGGCTTCCCGAGCCGAAACCGTTGTCAGACGAGGAGTGTCTTCGCTTTCTGGAGAGCAACAGCGCACGAAACAGATCTCTAGAGATCGAGATTCGTCAGATCGCGGAAAGGGTGAGTACCTTGCCATTTGTGGGGTTCATTCTACTCAATCAAGATGTGAACAGCTAGAGCAGGTCAGGGTGGCATCGTCAACCTCAAGCAGCTCTCGCATGGAGCCTCAGTCGCCCAAAGCTATTCGGATACCTAGTCCTCGCGCGAGGAGTGCATCCGTCGATCCAAATCTTCTGTCTCACCCATTGGATGCTGGCAATACTACACCGACATCCACTTCGGCCATGCTCTCAATAGCCCTACTCGACAACCAGATACGCACGATGACTACCCAGATGGACGCTCTTGTGTCAGAGCGGACCGTGTTGATCGAAGCAGCTGCGAGGCAACGACGGGTGCGTCTACCCTCTTTTCTTCCGAGGTGAGCTAACCACTACATAGGTCACGGAGGGGATCAGTACGGATACTTTCCAAGACGTCCTACGGATTGAAGGGGAATGTGTCCGGTGAGACATTCGTCCCCTATTTCGGAGAGGTTATTCTCATCAGTGCGCCGAAGACTCCAAGCCGAGGTCGACGATCTTCGAGAGCAGCTCGAGCAGGCCCGGTCATCTGCACGCGCTCGAGAAAAAATGTTTTTGCACGAGATCGCACGACTCCGAACGTCCTTGAATAGCTCGTCCGATCCGTGTCCTGCTCACGTAGGTTTTCTGCGCCCATGCAAATATATTACTCATTCAATGTTGTGTGCGGGTATCTGCGTAGGACTTGGGGGACGCCTCCAGTGCGCAGCCGCTCGAGGACGAGATTGCCGCCGAGGAGAGTATGGAGCTCGCAACGCCGCTCATACCTATGGTCATCCCGTTCCCCTCCCATCCGTCCGCCGACTTGGACTCGGGAGCAGATCTGGTCTCATTCCCGTTTCCCCCCAGACACGTATCCTCACTAACACCCGAAGCCCTACCGACCCCTCCGCATACCGCGCGTCGCAGCTCTGAGCCGCAGGACATTCAACGGGTGCAGGCCGCATTGGATGTCGCACGCACGCACCTGGCGCAGAAAGAGGAGGCGCTGGTGCAGCTCCGCGCCGAGATGGAAAGACTCCAGCAAGAGGTACGAGAGCGCTCTCGTGGAGACGAGGGCTAAGCGTCCATATCCCGAGGACTCTCTCCGCCCTCCAGAGAAATCCCATCTGAAAATCGTCCATCTTGCTTTTCGGCTTTCGTAGATTCTGCCGTTTACTTGATATTTATCATCTCTTCCTTCTCGCCGTCTTGCTTATCCCACTTTTGGCGTCGCACGAGATGCGTTGCCTTTCGCCTAGTGTAGCATATTCCAACTACTTCCGCAGCGGGTTCCGTGCGGTACAGGTTCATCGGGTCGAGTAAGTCAACGAAGGTAGTGTTGTATTCTAACATAAGGAATTACATTGCATTGAAGGTCATCGTCCGCCTAAGGTTGGGCGAGTATGATCCAGCCGTGGGCGACTCGAAGGCGAGAAAAGACAATGCCGCAAAGAAGAGTCAAGCGCACACACTCCGATCTCTCGTCGAGGGCATTCCGCCCGACATCATCTGCAAGATTAGGGAGACGATTAAATGCAATGGGTCAGTCGTGTGCTCGTTCTGTCGTGCCTGGATCTTTTCCGGTGCTCTTGCTTCCATATTTCTTTGGGTCCGGGGCAACGGTTCGCAAGATCGTTGGATAAAGTCAAGTTAGTCAACCATATATTGGTCCCCGAAGTAGCATACTTCTCGTTGAAAGCTGGCTCTCAGTCACAGAAGGTTTGTAGTCGGTGTCATTCTATCGCCCCTGAGGCATGAGGACTTACTTCAAGTGTGATCGAATTCTGTCAGAGAGCGCATAGTATCACCCCGACCGATCAAAGTGTAATGGTAACGCTCACTCATCCATCTGGTTCGGTACCAGCAACACCTGGGCCTCCTCCCTTCTTTCTTCGCCCTCGCCTGCTGGTGTCCCCCTGTCGTCTTTCCGCTGGCAGGCAGTGGGACGTACCTCACATCTCCGGCCCGCACATTCCTCTATAGCCGACCCGGATCCACAGGCTCGGTCACACAATCTATGCCCCCTGGTGGCCGCGATACCCGTCCTTCTCCCGTGACCCCGACCGAGATAACGTCACCGTCGACGCACAGTACGACGACACCCTCACCTTTTTGGTCTCCGAGTTCGGCGACAGCACCGGGCGCATCGTCGCTGGAGTCGGTGGCACGTGCAACACTTTCATGTTCGGGAACTGCGACGCAAGCAACACCGGAAATGCTCCTTCGGCTGCACGCGCCTCCTCAATCGCCCTTTGCTGCTCTGCCTCCTCCCTCGCCAAATGTTCCGCCAACTCCCCGTCTAGTCTCGCTATCAATGTCTCCCTCTCTCGCTCGTCTAGCAATGCAGCGGTACAGTGGGGACACGCGTAGTATGGCAGGTTGAACGTACATAGAATCGGTCCACATCGTCGACATATTGAGACATAATCTGAGAGGGCATAGTTCCGAGCTGGCAGGGCCACTTCCGACAGGGCAGAAGATGTCATGGGGATGCGGATAGACAAGCAAAGGGAGGGCTGGCTAACCTTGGCTCCCATATCTCGACTAGACACGTCGTCCACGACGGTCGGGACCATCTAATCCCGTTCCGTGCCACTCCAAAGGACGGCGCGCGCTCACCCAAAGATCCTGCCACCGCCACGCTTGGTCATGTTGAGTTTTCTTGTAGATAGATGCGTGTGTTGGAAGGCTACCGCTCAATCGAGTAGGTTGACGAACAAGTGACACGACACGAATAAGGACCGTTTTGCTTGTCAGTACAGTGTGGTCGGGTCTGTCGTCGGACGTTTGTTTAGACAGCGATGATCACGACACCCCGTCCCGTACGGCACAGGTCTCACGTACGTTGAACATCCCGGAAAAGGCCCAAAGGAATGTCATCGACCTCTGCAGAGGCTGGATCCGTGCCGTGAGTCCGTCTCCTGTAAGACTGAACCTCTAACTCAATCCAAGATGCTATTTTATTTTTCGCTGCTGAGTGGAGGTAGTATAGAGCATGGCGTGTAGGACAGGACGACACCGCCACTCAGTGACGAAGACGTTGCAAATGTTGATGGACCTAGTGGGCTACGATGCGAGCGGTCTTGCAAATATTGGTCCCAGCAACCAGTGTTGAACGGAATTGCAAACCCATCTACTCGTCTGCGCAGCCCCAGGAAACACTGCCGTCAAAAACGTTTGGCCAAGTCGCAGCTGGTGCCCTCGCCCAACACGCCGGTCTGTGGCGACGAAACACAGTACCTATTTTAGGCTCAGGTAAGGCCAAAACGCAATCTATCAGGTGAATTATCAGTCGGACGTCCAAGGATACCCAGTCCCTTCCTATGAGTGTTAAGTGGCCAATACTGAAGCGGTGAAACAGGTGCGTGTAACTCCTTCATTGGCTCAGTCATCACTCACGAAGCTTTTTCAGATATTGGCGATGCTAGCTAGGCAAAGGCTTTAATCTCAGGCACACAAGTCAGCTATTCTTGCTATCGGTTTTGATCAGGCCGCATATGCTCCACTCATTTGATTTCTGCTCTCCCATGGCAGCTCCCAGGCATCACTGTCACTTGATCCTGCCATGTACTCGGCCCGCGGTGGCCACCCGTCTCGCGGGCGGTGACCTCGTTCCCATGTTCGGACGGACGCGGTGGCTGGTGACCCCGCGCGGCGGACGGATCGCAAATACACGACCGCCCCGCATGTACTCCCCATCGGATGCTCTCCCATGGCGGCTCCAAGCATCAACGTCACTTGATCCTGCCATGTGGCATGCGTGCTGGGCATCTCTCAGTTGCTTGACGCTACGTACGTCCCATCGCATAATAATCATGTGCCCTTCACTTCTCGTCACCACCCTTGGCGTGGATAATGAGCGTGGGTGAGTTCTGTAACATGATCATGGTCATGGCAGGGCAATGTCGCTGATTCTCTTATCTGCTAATTATTTGGTCGCCGCACTAGGACCTCAACCTTCCACATACCGGGTCATACTCGTCGATCGGGACCCTCGGGTCGGGGCCGAGTGCAGAAATCCGATTCTTTTTGACAGGTTGTTTAGGAAGTGGGTGTCCGAGATATACATCAACCCTATTTACTTGAATGGGAAAATGGCTGATTACCAATTCATCAGCGCCGATACAACCCTCATCTTTCCATTTTCAACCAGTTATTCTGAGGCTCCACTCTGGATCAAAGATATCTGATCGAAATGTTGTGAGTTTTATTACTTTCGATGGGGGAGGTGAGACGGTCATGAATAAGAACCCTTCATTTGACAATAAAGCTCCGTCTTATGCCGAATGCATAGCATCCTCTTCCTGTGCGACAGTGGATTCCTCTTTATGCTGTGCTATATCTCCCACCCGTATCACGTAAACATGAGACAGAAGATCACTTGTTCCGTGCGCATCTGGAAGGAGCAGGTATATATGACTGTGACTGTTGCGCAACTGCGACTCGGAATCAACTTTGTTGACCAACGACTCTCCCATTCTGACACCTAATCAGGCACTGCTGTTGGTCCTGTGCAAACCATGTCCTCTCAGCTGCAGTCTGCCCTGCAGGGCCAGCAGTTCAATGATCTTGCGTCAGGTATGATTATCTAATGTCTTTTGGTTCTTGTATAGACCAGCACAGCTGCAACAATTGCAGTCATTATATATGACTATTGTAAGTGTTGTTACTGTTTTCATATCAGATTGAGATGACCATTTCAATTCTATACTTGTAGGCCTTGTATTTTCAAGAGAGGTACATAGTTTACTTTGCTCTCCATTTGATTTACCAATTGACAATACTTTAAAGGTAAACTATGTTTGGGTGGGCAGGTATTAATTCCCAAGCAGGTATAAAATGCCTTACATTTCTACAGGCCAGACCCTGGACCTGGGTTTCCACACTATTTGTTGTGGTTTGCACAATGGCTCATTATTGCATTTTGTACTAACAATCCTGTAGGTTCGCTATGGGGGCCTTTCTAGTGCTATGTAGGCCCACTTCTACTGCAATCTGTGCTTGAAGACAAACTAATAATGAAATTATGTACAAGTCTTGCAAGCCTCAGTATGTTCTTAAAGCCTGTTGAACTAGAAGTTAATGAAGCTGATTTGATACATTTTCAGGTGGGACTACCTTTGGGCCAAAAACTGTGGAGGTGTGTTTTTCTATTTTGTATTCTACTTAATATTTACTGTTGTCTGACAGATGTATGTAATCTGGATTCTGGCTTTCATGTTGATTTCTACAAATTTCTAGATGTAAGCACACCCATTACTCTACCATGAGCATGAAGCATAGGTACTGCAAAGGTACTGCAACTGATCTAATGTATTTCTGGATGAGTACAATATTCCTTGCAGCTACTGATTGTGAGTTTCCATACCCTAAGTCATATTTTCCCTGCTCATGGTCTTGAACTGCAGTGGTGATGATTCTACGGGTATATGCAATGTGGAATCAATCCAAGAGAATCCTTTTCATGCTTTTGTTCATCTATGTGCCCCAAGTCATTGTTTCCCTTGTTTTTACAGGTATTTATTTCAATCCTGGTACAAATCTACTAGGTGGGTTCTATGCTATGTAATTTGTACATGCTGCTAAGATGTAAAATCCATTTGCTCTCTTTCCTTTCAGTTGATATTGTTCAAGTTCTTGATTTCACCTTTTGCACTACAGTGTTCAGAAATCTTCCCCTGACACTGGCAGCCCACCTGTATGACAGAGTCTTGCGATTTATCCTCAGTGTCATAATCTTGGTCCTTGCTGTCATCCAAACCTTGAAGCAATCAGTTCATTTGTTCAAGGCACTTAAGCAGTGGCAGCCCAATAGATATATGCAGCAACTCACAACAGATGGAATTTTCTACTTCCTTGCGTATGCATCTGCTTTCGTTCGACTTTATCCCTCATGCTGCCCTCAGATCCGCACGCGATACTAACCACCTTGATTCTCAGATACGTGTTTTTCAACACCGCTGCTATCGTCCAAGACAGCTCAAACGTAAACTTCGACATCCTGATTATTCTGAATGTGGTCTCTTCCGTTGTCTTCACCACTATAACGCCTCGGTTCATTATTAGTGTGCGGGAGCTCTATGACCGTGACCTCCGTGGCCGTTGGGATGGGTTGGACACCGGATTCGGCGTGTTGTCACAACCCGCTGTCGGTACAAGCACAGTCGTGTCCGCGATTGCTTTCGCGGATGGCAATCCAGGTCAAGAGCCCGACCAGGTGGGGGAAGGTGATGTGGGCGGCTCGGCGGTGATTCCCCTCGAAGTGATGAGAGATGGGACACGTCAGATGATGGATGACGACTTGGGTGCCATGGGATCGGTTCGGTTGGAAAGTCGTACAGGTCAGGTCTGAATATGGCGGCGAGTCCGGACGAAAACTGGGAGGGAGGATACTCGGAATGGTGACTGGGAATATTTATTCCATTTATGCATACAGCTTGTCTTTTGGTTCAGTATGTGATCGTCTCCGGTGAACGTCTCGTCTGGCTGTCCATGCAATTCGGTTCTGTGTTATGCTTATCTTTTTGGGATGAATAGATGTTATAAAACCGGCGCGTCGTTCATTTTGCTTCAGGGCTACCGTAGCGTATCATACATCCAATGATGAAAAGAAATGGTTGAATGTTATAACCACATGGCACGGTAGTATATATTTGGGCATCCGGATAGCGCACCGAACGACAACCTGGTTCATAATGTCAGGTGTCAGCCAAAGTAGCTTTCGGCACGAGGGCCCCATGAAGCTAGCGAAACAGTAGTCGCAGTGTCACGGGCAATACCGAAGACGGAGGGGAGCTGCAATTGGCTACGGGACAGTGGGGTAGATGAATAGCATGTCGGTTAGAACGCAAACAAAAATGGGTATCTTCCTACCTGTCGCAGAGATGCGCTAGGAGATGTCGATGACTGGGTGCAGATGTTCTGCGTGTGGTGGTGAAGAACACGTGAAAATGTCACAAGATGCTTGCCTACCAAACCCCACAGGAGGACGCCGAGTAAGTAGGGGTGGCCCGACCGGGCTCGCGAGAATCGATGGGGAATCATCCTCAGCCGACGCTGCTGCCATACTGCTCACAAGATTTGACACACCGCGACAGAGTAATATAACAACACAGCGTTGGAAACACTACGAACTATATCGAACAACGTTAAAGACAAAGAAGTAAGGGATCAGCGGGGAGGGAGAGGGATGGAGCAGAGTAAACAACGCACCATTACGGCGAGTCTAGCATTGTGGCCTGAGAAGAGGTGGGTCAAAAGGCGCATCGAGAAGATTAGCAAGCTCACGCGCAGCCACGACGGCGACTGGCTCAGCACAAACGCCAGTAAGCATATGGTGCACATACCTCATGCACATAGATCGTATGCCACCTCCATTTCATTCTCCCGCATACATTGTTTTTTGCTTGCACGGATCTTTGCAAGACCCTTTATCTCCTTTTTGCCTATTATACACTTAATATTGTGAGTATGATGTATACCGTGCTGTTGAGCTGCTCAGTCCGTTACCGCACAACGACTGAACGCACTCGACAGTCGTCGCAACTCAATCATAACTCTTACAGAATATGACACTAACCTCGTAGATACCTGACGCGTTTAGACACTTGCCAAGAATACGACTCTGACAACCGGTGTTCGTCTGGTGCAATGAACCACGCGTGAGAAATCGCTTGCCAAAGATGATGTGAACGTGGTCGCGCTTGACCACAGAATCCCGTTCGTCGGAGCAGGTTCCGGCATTTGTGAAATGTCCGCGCGGTGACCACCACTTAAACGAGGCGCACTTGGCAAAAGGCCGGTGAGTGTGGGCATGGAGGGAACACAAGCCGAACTTTGTCGATGCTTGCTTCAATCTTCGACCATTGGAGGTCGCGCATGTTTTTTTGGGAGGGTACAATGAGTACAGATGGTGCGAGCGTTTGAGTGCAGGAAGCCTTGGGACGATTTTTTTGGGACCGAGTCGGGTCAGTCAACGAAGGCAGTGTTGTATTCTATTATAAGGGGTTACATCGCAATGAAGGCCTTCGTCCGCTGATTGGGCGAGTATGGTCCAGCGGTGGACGGCTCGAAGGAGTGACAAAAGACAATGCTACAAAGAAGAGTCAAGCGCGTACACTTCGATCTCTCGTCGAGGGCATTCCGCCCGACATCATCTGCAAGATTAAGGGGACGATTCACTACAATAGCCACTCGTGTGCTCGTTCTGTCGTGCCTGGATCTTTTCCGGTGCTCTTGCTTCCCCGGATATTTCTTTGGGTCCGGCGCAACGGTTCGCAAGATCGTTGGATAAAGTCAAATTAGTTAACCATACATTGGTCTTCGAAGTAGCATACTTCTCGTTGAAAGCTGGCTCTCAGTCACAGAAGATTTGTGGAGGGTGTCATTCTATCGTCCCCGAGGAATGAGGATTTACTTCAGGTGTAATTGAATTCTGTCAAAGGGTGTATAGTATCCCACTGCCCGATCAAAGTGCAATGGTAACACTCACTCATCCATCTCGTTCGGTACCAGCAACACCTTGGCCTCCCCCCTTCTTTCTTCGCCCTCGCCTGCTGGTGTCCCCTGTCATCTCTCCGCTGGCAGGCAGTGGGACGTACCTCACATCTCCGGACCGCACATTCCTCCATGGCCGACCCGGATCCACAGGCTCGGTCACACAACCTATACCCCCTGGTGGCCGCGATGCCCGTCCTTCTCCTCCCGTGACCCCGACCGAGATAACGTCACCGTCGACGCACAGTACGACGACACCCTCACCTTTTTGGTCTCCGAGTTCGGCGACAGCACCGGGCGCATCGTCGCTGGAGTCGGTGGCACGTGCGACACTTTCATGTTCGGGAACTGCGACGCAAGCAACACCGGAAATGCTCCTTCGGCTGCACGCGCCTCCTCAATCGCCCTTTACTGCTCTGCCTCCTCCCTCGCCAAATGTTCCGCCAACTCCCCGTCTAGTCTCGCTATCAATGTCTCCCTCTCTCGCTCGTCCAGCAATGCAGCGGTACAGTGGGGACACGCGTAGTATGGCAGGTTGAACGTACATAGAATCGGTCCACATCGTCGACATATTGAGACATAATCTGAGAGGGCATAGTTCCGAGCTGGCAGGGCCACTTCCGACAGGGCAGAAGATGTCATGGGGATGCGGATAGACAAGCAAAGGGAGGGCTGGCTTACCTTGGCTCCCATATCTCGACTAGACACGCCGTCCACGACGGTCGGGACCATCTAATCCCGTTCCGTGCCACTCCAAAGGACGGCGCGCGCTCACCCAAAGATCCTGCCACCACCACGCTTGGTCATGTTGAGTTTTCTTGTAGATAGATGCGTGTGTTGGAAGGCTACCGCTCAAGGTTGACGAACAAGTGACACGACACGAATAAGGGCCGTTTTGCTTGTCGGTACAGTGTGGTCGGGTCTGTCGTCAGACGTTTGTTTAGACAACGATGATCACGACACCCTGTCCCGTACGGCACAGGTCTCACGCACGTCGAGCATCCCGGAAAATGCCCAAAGGTATGTCATCGACCTCTGCAGAGGCTGGATCCGTGCCGTGAGTCCGTCTCCTGGCCAGCACTCGTCGCACAAAAATGACTAGCTAATTACACGCCTAGACGTTGCGCGCAGGCACCCGATATCGTCCCCACGTACGCCGTACCCGTCACCCCGGCCTGCGTCCGACACTGCATCCGCCAAAAGTGAGGCGAACCGGCATGTCACCGATCCGCCGCGATCGAGATACTCCTAGGCAAGGGGGGCACTCGGACCCCCAGGCGACCCTCAGTCCCCGGAAGCGAGCAGACCATGCGATGGGTATTCTCCTCGGGGGGGTAGAGGAAGAGAGGCCGCGGCACGTGTTTTTGCAAAAGTTTCTCGAGGGTGGGCGTCAGCACCCGTCTTGTTGGGTTGTAGCATGTGCTAGATGCTTGCGTAGATTATCTAAATTGGATGGAACCTCTCCGACGCGATGTTGCCGTTCTCATCGACAACATCTTGGGACGCACCCTGGAGCAAGACCATCAGAATGCGAGCAAACGACATCAACGAATGACTGATGACAGGTTTTTTGACTCGTACCACCTCAGGCACGTCACTTGATGCATCCAAATGACTGGATCCCATAGCTTCCACTCCTTAGTTCCGCTATGACCCGTGACACGTTTGACTTTATCGCTGCCTTGGACAGTAGCCGGATCACTTCTGACGTCTCTTGGGACGAGGTGAAAACACAATCGGGTATGACACCTCGAAAAGATATTCCATGCGCAGTGAGTCTGCTAAGCAACTTCCCTGGGCTCGGAACTGAAGTCCAATCTCTAGGATCAGGGTTGAGTCTGTAGCCAGTGGTAAGACTCGCAGTCACGAAATGCGACCGTCCATCCTACTGTAACCGGGCGAGCAGAAAACTGCGTAGGTCTGCGTGATCGGTTGGACGATTTCCAACCCATTTTTCAATGCTTCATTATAAGACCACGCTTATTCAACCCACAAGTCTGTCTCCACTTTTTGAACCCTTTACAGGGGCCATTTCGACATAAGCCTCCGAGAAAGGATTGTTTATCCGTGAGCCCAGGAGGGATCCAGCCGAGGTGAATTTTCGGAGTCGATCAAAATTTTGTTTTGCACGGGGCACGTCGTACATGTTGAGCATACACGCGTCCATGACCGCCAACTGGTCCTGTGTGGGTGAGCCCGAGAAGAAATAAGTGCTGAGTGAATCGGAATCAGACCAGTCAGGGAGAGGGTTGTAGAGTGGTTTAAGGAATGTGACGGTGCAAGAATCCGCGCATGTCATTGATAAAACAGACGCTGTCATCCGTCAAAGGATCTATTGTGAGGTAGAACGATACAGGTCTGGACGGGGGACCTGGAGCTGGGCGAATGCAAAGGCAGGGGCATTTATGAGGTACCCGTAAGACTGAACCTCTAACTCAATCCAAGATGTCATTTTATTTTTCGCTGCTGAGTGGATGTAGTATAGAGCATGGCGTGTAGGACCGGACGACGCCGCCGCTTGGTGACGAAGACGTGGCAAATGTTGATGGACCTAGTGGGCTACGATGCGAGCGGTCTTGCAAATATTGGTCCCATCTACTCGTCTGCGCAGCCCCAGGAAACACTGCCGTCAAAAACGTTTGGCCAAATGTCGCAGCTGGTGCCCTCGCCCAACACGCCGGTCTGTGGCGACGAAACACAGTACCTATTTTAAGCCCAGGTAAGGCCAAAATGCGATCTATCAGGCGAATTATCAGTCGGACGGCCAGTTCCTTCCTATGAGTGTTAAGTGGCCCATACTGAAGCGGTGAAACAGGTGCGTGTAACTCCTTCATTGGTTCAGTCATCACTCACGAAGCTTTTTCAGATATTGGCGATGCTAGCCAGGCATAGGCTTTCATCTCACGCACACAAGTCGGCTATTCTCGCTATCGGTTTTGATCAGGCCGCATATGCTCCACTCATTTGATTTCTGCTCTCCCATGGCGGCTCCCAGGCATCACCGTCACTTGATCCTGCCATGTATCATGATGGCATGCGTGCTGGGCATCTCAGTTGCTTGATGCTACGTACGTCCCATCGCATAATACTCATGCACCCTTCACTTCTCATCACCACCCTTGGCGTGGATAATGAGTGTGGGTGAGTTCTGTAATATGGTCATGGCAGGGCGATGTCGCTGATTCTCTTATCTGCTAATTATTTGGTCGCCGCATAGGACCTCAACCTTCCACATGCCGAGTCACACTCATCGATCGGGGCCCTCGAGTCGGGGCCGAGTGCAAAAATCTGGTTCTCATTGACAGGTTGCCCAGGAAGTGGGTGTCCGAGATATACATCAACCCTATTTGCTTGCTTGGGAAAATGGCTGATTACCAATTCATCAGCGCCGGCACAGCCCTCATCTTTCCATTTTCAACCAGTTATTCTAGGGCTCCACTCTGGATCAAAGATATCTGATCGAGATGTTGCGAATTTTATTACTTTCTATGGGAAGGTGAGACGGTCATGAATAAGAACCCAGTAAAGCACCGTCTTATGCCGTATGCATAGCATCCTCTTCCGGTGCGACAGTAGACTCCTCTTTATGCTGCCTTCTCCCGTGCTATATCTCCCACAGGTATCACGTAAACATGAGACAGAAGGTCACTTGTTCCGCGTGCACCTGGAACGAGCAGGTATATATGACTGTGACTATCGCGCGACTGCGACTCGGAATCAATTTTTTTTACCAACGACTCTCCCATTCTGATACCCAATCAGGCACTGCTGTTGATCCTGTGCATACCATGTCCTCTCAGCTGCAGTCTGCCCTGCAGGGCCAGCAGTTTAATGATCGTGTGTCAGGTATGATTACTTAATGTCTTTTGGTTCTTGAGCAACTGTATAGACCCGCACAGCTGCAGCAATTGCAGTCCTTATATATGACTATTGTAAGTGACCAAGACCTTGTTCCTGTCTTCATATCAGATTGAGATGACCATTTTAACTCTATACTTGTAGGCCTTGTGTTTTCAAGAGAGGTACATAGTTTACTTTGCTTTCCATTTGATTTACCAATTGACAATACTTTTAAGGTGAACTATGTTTGGGTAAGCAGGTATTAATTCCCAAGCAGGTATAAAATGCCTCACATTTCTACAGGCCAGACCCTGGACCTGGGTTTCCACACTGTTTCTTGTGGTCTGTACAACAGCTCATTATTGCATTTTGAATCAACAATCCTGTAGGTTCGATATGGGGGCCTTTCTTATGCTATGTAGGCCTACTTCTATTACAATCTGTGCTTGAAGACAAACTAATAATGAGATTATGTACAAGTCTTGCAAACCTCAGTATGTTCTTAAAGCCTGTTGAACCAGAAGTTGATGAAGCTGATTAGATACATTTTTAGGTGGGACTACCTTTGGACCAAAAACTGTGGAAGTGTGTTTTTCTATTTTTTATTCTACTTAATATTTACTGTTGTCTGACAGATGTATGTAATCTAGATTCTGGCTTTCATGATGATTTTCTACAAAATTTCTAGGTGTAAGCATACCTGTTACTCTGCCATAAGCATGAAGCATAGGTACTCTAAAGGTACTGCAATTGATCTAATATATTTCTGGATGAGTACAATATTCCTTGCAGCTACTGATTGTGAGTTTTCATATCCTAAGTTATATTTTCCCTACTCATGGTCTTGAACTGCAGTGGTAATGATCCTACGGGTATATGCAATGTGGAATCAATCCAAGAGGATCCTTTTCATGCTTTTGTTCATCTATGTGCCCCAAGTCATTGTTTCCCTTGTTTTTACAGGTATTTATTTCAATCCCAGTACAAATCTATTAGGTGGGTTCTGTGCTATGTAAATCATACATGTTGCTAAGATGTAAGATCCATTTCTTTCAGTTGATGCTGTTCGAGTCCTTGATTTCACCTTTTGCACAACAACGTTCAGAAACATTCACCTAACGCTGGCAGCCCACCTCTATGATGGAGTCTTGCGATTTATCCTCAGTGTCATAATCTTGGTCCTTGCTGTCATCCAAACCTTGAGGCAATCAATTCATATGTTCAAGGCATCCAAGCAGTGGCAACCCAATAGGTATATACAACAACTCACGACAGATGGAATTTTCTACTTCCTTGCGTATGCATCTGCTTTTGTTCAACTTTATCCCTCATGGTACTCTCAAATCCGCGCGCAATACTAACCACCTTGATTCTCAGATACGTGTTATACAACATCGCTGCTATCGTCCAAGATAGCCCAAACGTAAACTTTGACATCCCGATTATTCTGAATGTGGTCTCTTTCGTTGTCTTCACCACTGTAACACCTCGGTTCATTATCAGTGTGCGAGAGCTCTATGACCGTGACCTCCGTGGCCGTTGGGATGGGTTGGACACCGGATTCGGTGTGTTGTCACAACCCGCTGTCGGTACAAGCACAGTCGTGTCCGCGATTGCTTTCGCGGATGGCAATCCAGGTCAAGGGCCCGACAAGGTGGGGGAAGGTGACGTAGGCGGCTCGGCGGTGATTCCCCTCGAAGTGATGAGAGATGGGACACGCCAGATGATGGATGACGACTTGGGTGTCATGGGATCGGTTCGGTTGGAAAACCATGCAGGTCAGGTCTGAATATGGCGGCGAGTCCGGATGAAAACTGGGAGGGAGGGAGGGTACTCGGAATGGTGACTGGGAATGGTGACTAGGAATATTTATTCCACTTATGCATGTACCATGTCTTTTGAGTTCAGTATGTGATCGTCTCCTCGTCCGGCTGTACATGCAATTTGGTTCTGTATTATACTTATCTTTTTGGGGTGAATAGCTGTTATAAAACTAGCGCGTCTTTTATTTTGCTTCAGGGCTACCGTACATCCAATGATGAAAAGGAATGGTTGAATGTTATGACTACATGGAACGGTGGCATAAAATTGGGTATCCGGATAGCTCACCGAACGACAGCCTGGATTCATAATGCCAGCTGTTAGCCAAAGTGGCTTTCGGCACGAGGGCCCCATGAAGCTAGCGAAACAGTAGTCGCAGTGTCACGGGCAATTCCGAAGACGGAGGGGAGCTGCAATTGGCTACGGGACAGTGGGGTAGATGAATAGAATGTCGGTTAGAGCACAAACAAAAATGGGTATCTTCCTACCTATCGCAGAGATGCGCTAAGAGATGTCGACGACTGGGTGCAGAAGTTCTGCGTGTGGTGGAGGACATGTGCGGATGCTTGCCTACCAAACCCCACAGGAGGACGCCGAGTAAGTAGGGGTGGCCCTACCGGGCTCGCGAGAATCGATGGGGAATCATCCTCAGCCAATGCTGCTGTCATACTGCTCACAAGATTTGACACACCGCGACAGAGTAATATAACGACACAGCGTTGGGAACACCACGAACTATATTGAGCAACGTTAAAGACAAAGAAGTAAGGGATCAGCGGGGAGGGAGAGGGATGGAGCAGAGTAAACAACGCACCATTACGG
>JBBPKC010000259.1:7747-23968 GCA_038089055.1 Tylopilus aff. balloui
GTGAATCTCGGAAATGGGAGGCTACTCAATATCCCTTACATCCTCGAGAAGCAGGTTGTGGAGCTCCTCCCTGCAATCCCGAATTCGCATGCGATCTCCAGAGTCCACAACCCAGACGATGGCATCGGTTTGCTCGAAGTAGTTGCGCCAATATGGACGAAGGGTTCTCTGTCCACCAACGTCCCCTACTCACATAGTGAATGTCCAAATTCTCGGATGGTCAATAGGAGGAGACACAAACAAATATTAAGCGTGTAGCTGGAGGTAGAATCAGCGCCAGAAGAGTGCTAACTTGAGCGTAGATTAAGGGACATTCGAGA
The DNA here is from genome assembly GCA_038089055.1 of Tylopilus aff. balloui. Classification (NCBI taxonomy): domain Eukaryota; kingdom Fungi; phylum Basidiomycota; class Agaricomycetes; order Boletales; family Boletaceae; genus Tylopilus; species Tylopilus aff. balloui. The sequence continues at coordinate 8,068 of JBBPKC010000259.1, forward strand.
CACTCACCTTCTATGTATGAACGTCTTGATATTGAATCCTAAAGTGGGACTAATACTCGAGATGTTCTCGCCGTTGATCTTCTTTAGGATAGTGGTTTTACCGGCGTTGTCGAGACCACTGCTGGCCTTGAGGAAGCTGAAAAGTGCAGCAGAGTGACAGGCGCACAGGAATAGTATCCGCATTTCTTTCTCCTTCTGGCGGCTCTTCCTGATGATGGTGAGGAGGCCCATGAGTGCGCAGCTATCAAGCCAGGGGTTCAATAACTCGGTGTAGGCAGTGGCTCCGCGGCAGGTTAGTTTCAATCCCCGAGCTCGTGGGAAGCAGCCGCTTCGGCAAGATATGTTACCCTTCTCCGTTCACGTCTACCCTTTTACCTCGTCCGCATCTGACAGGCAGTCGCCATGCCCCCGAAAAACAAAGGGAAGAAAGTGAAAGCAAACGATGATGATTACTGGTCAGCCAATAGCGATCGATCTCGAAAATCGCGACTGAACCTCTAACTGGTGTCAGGGACAACGTTGGCCAGTCCCTCGCGAATAACAATCTTGCGACGCAGCAAACCGGCGACTCCGATGCGGACGACGCTCTGAAGTCCAAGGGAGGGTATGGTTTCTCCGCATTTAGCGCCCTCTCAATGCAAGATGAGGGCCCACCGGAGGTGGACGAGAATGAGGACTTTGGGGGTCTCATGGTACGTTCAAGGACCACAATCTGATTGAATCAATTCACCACAGCCATACTCTGTTACATAGTCTGCCATTAAGGCATCGACAGCGAAGGCAAGGAAGGTCAAAAAGAAGGACAAGAATGTGCAAGAAGATTTCGACGAACCTCTCGATGAAGAACCAGCAGCCGTCGTGGAGAAGGCACCAGTAGAGATGACTGCTGATGATCTTGCCGACGAAGAGTGGGGCCCTTCGAAAGATAAATCCAAGAAAGGTAAAAAGGGTAAAGGAAAGAAAGGACGGGCGCAAAGTGAGGAAGAGGTGGCTGCAGGTAATATCTTTACTCCTTTCATTCTGAACTTGGGCCTACTGTGGCGTGCAGACGAATCTACTCCTACAATCCCCCCTGTGACTCAGACCCAAACTGCCGGACCTCGAGAGAACGGAGACGAAGACGCAGGCAAGGATGCAGACCCTGGTCCGAAAATCCTTACTAAAAAGGAGAAAGAGAAGCTTAAGAAAGAACGTGAAAAGGTTGTTTTCTTTTATCTGCCGCGATTTCTGAGCGCACGTCTGACCTCTTCAGGTCAAGAAGAAAGCTCAGGTGGAGGCAAAGAAGTCCTCTGCTGTCGCTGAGGCTGCACCGACTGAAAGTACTACGGTCGCGGCGGTGGTTCCGGTACCTCTCGAATCAAAAGTAAAAAATGATGAGGATGAAGAAGGGGTTGGCCAGGACGGCGGGGGGGTTGCTGCGAAGAAAAAGAAGAAGAAGAAGGGCAAAAAGGACGAAGATGGATCGGCGCCAACTCCCGCTGCGGCACCGGCACCAGGCCCTGCTCCCAATAAAAAGAAAGGCGGAATAAGCGCACTGAGGGCAATAATGGAGGAGAAGAAGAGGTTAGAGGAGGAAGCACGGCGGAGAGAAGAGGAGGAGAGACAACGCATCGAGGAGGAAGAGAGGCGGGTAGCAGAGGAGGAGAAGAGAAAGCAAGAGGAGAAGCAAAGGAAGAAAGAGAAAGAAAAGGTACGCCTTGAAATCTGGTGAATGTCATCATGGCCCTCAAGCAGCGGATCAGATGAAGCGCGAGTTGGCGAAGAAAGAGGGCCGCCTACTGACGAAGAAGCAAAAGGAGGAAAAAGTTGCTGCTGAACGACGCCGACAGGCATTGATTGCCTCAGGTGTGCAGATCGAGGGTTTGCAACAGTCGTCTTGGACACTTTCTGCTGGTGCTGGTAGAAAAGTCGTTTATGGTCCCCGCAAAAAGAAGGTACCTTTTGATAAAGATAAGGATTCGACGCCTGCGTCCCCCGCTCTAGAATCAAGACCACTGAGCCCTGCGCCGGTGGCTGCGACTCCTTCTCCACCCCCTGCCCTACCCGAGCTTGCGAATGTAGCTGACGGTGTCAAGGATGAGTGGGACGCCAGTAGCGCGCAGGAAGATGACGGTCCTGCGCCAGCCCCTGCTATCAAGGAAGACTGGGACGAATCGAGTGAAGACGAACCGAGCGTTACGCCGCTACCTTCTGAGGGCAAGCCCACAAAGGTATCCGCTATTCCTCCCATGCCTCTATCTCCCCAACCCGCAAAAGGAGCGCCTCCTGGTCCGTGTGTCTTGTCGTCTCTTGTCTCCTTATTCACCACATCATCTAGCATCGTCCGCGAATGGGGTAGCAAATAGTCCTCAAGAAATGGAAAGGTCCGATCTCAAGCCCCCCACAGAGGAATCCTCAGAAGAAGAATCTTCTGAGGGAGAATCTTTCGAAGACGACTCGGAGGACGACTCGGAGAATAGCTCTGAAGAATCTAGCGATGGCATGACGAAGGCACAGCGTATAGCTGCGCAGAAGAAGGCAGAAGCTACTGAGCGTAAAGCAAAAGCACACGAGGCTGCACTCGCTGCACGTAGCAAGGATAACCTACGAAGTCCAATCTGTTGTATCCTGGGTCACGTCGACACTGGCAAAACCAAGCTGCTCGACAAGGTCAGGATTCGTGGTGCCTCGCCATGTCTCTAGGGCTCTTACGCGATCGAACCAGATCCGGCAAACTAACGTACAAGAGGGTGAAGCCGGTGGTATCACACAACAGATTGGTGCAACATATTTCCCTGTTGACGCTATCAAGACCAAAACGGCGGTGTTGAACAAGGTCTGTGGGTTGTTACTGTTACTCTCCGCTATGAATACTTTGATACAGGATGGGAAACAAGAATATAAAGTTCCAGGGTTGCTTATAATCGACACTCCTGGTCACGAATCGTTCACGAATCTGCGCAGTCGCGGAAGCTCACTTTGCAATATTGCCATTCTTGTCGTGGATATCATGGTGTGTTTTCTTATGGAGATGCGACAATGTGCTTACGATCGACCCATAGCATGGTCTCGAGCCACAGACGCTTGAGTCCCTCCGCTTACTTAGAGATCGTAAGACTCCTTTTATTGTCGCCCTCAATAAGGTAGCGTACCATCTGTCTTGACACAATCAACGCTTCTGAATCTGATCTAGATCGATCGTATGTTTGGATGGGAAGCAACTCCGGATGGTGCATTTCAAGAATCGTTGGCCAAACAGAAGAGATCTGTGCAACGCGAGTTCGAGGATCGTGTCCAGAAGACTATTCTTGCCTTTGCTGAGCAAGGCTTGAACTCTGTCCTCTACTATGAGAACAAGAACTTCGCTCGGAATGTCTCGCTTGTACCCACTTCTGCCATCACTGGGGAAGGAGTTCCGGACATGATCATGCTTTTGGTCAATCTAACTCAACAACGAATGAGCGATCGCCTAATGTACCTATCGGAGATAGAGTGTACAGTATTGGAAGTCAAGGTCGTCGAAGGTCTTGGAACCACCATTGATGTTGTCCTGTCGAATGGTATTCTCCATGAGGGCGACAAAATTGTCGTCTGTGGTCTCAATGGGCCCATTATCACTCAAGTTCGCGCTTTACTCACGCCCCAGCCGCTGCGTGAACTACGTATTAAGGTGTGTGCCCTACGTATAACACCAAACCTTTCATGTTGATCTCTCCACACCTTTCAGTCCGCCTATGTGCACCATAAAGAGGTGAAAGCAGCGCTTGGTGTCAAAGTTGTTGCCCCTGATCTTGAGAAAGCCATCGCTGGCTCGCGGCTTCTAGTTGTTGGCCCCGACGAGGAGGAGGAAGACCTGATGGAGGAAGTCATGTCTGATCTTACCTCCCTGCTGAACTCCATCGATAAATCAGGCCGTGGGGTCTCTGTACAGGCAAGCACATTGGGCTCACTTGAAGCTCTCCTCGACTTCTTGAAGGTCAGCAAGATTCCTGTGTCGGGTATCAACATTGGACCTGTCCATAAGAAAGACATTATGCGCACGGCAACTATGCTCGAGAGAGCCAAAGAGCTTGCTGTTGTTCTTGCCTTTGATGTTCCCGTCGATAGGGACGCTGAACGGTTGGCGGAGGAGATGGGCATCAAGATATTCAAAGGTTTGTACCATGCTCAGTTTGACATGGACCCACTGACACCTGTGCAGCTGATATTATCTACCACTTATTTGACGCATTCACTGCATACAACAATGAGATAATGGAGGCGAAACGCCGAGATGCCGCACCGCAAGCAATTTGGCCTTGTCGTTTGAAGATCATCGCTGCATTTTGTAAACGAGACCCAATTATACTGGGTGTGGATATTCTCGACGGAACGTTGAGGGTTGGTACACCTATCTGCGTTGTGAAGGTCGATCCAACTACCCAGAAGAGGGACATCATCGATCTCGGGAAGATGTAAGTTGCGGCAAAATTCTTGGGCCTAGATCGGTCCTCACACGTTCATGCACAGAACATCGCTGGAAATCAACCATAAGCCACTCGATGTAAGTCGCAGGTTGTGCAGCATTTCTCTTGGAACGACTGATGTTTGTCATGTCCAGATTGTCAAGAAATCGCAGGCCGGTGGAGGGGTGGCTGTCAAGATCGAACATGCAGTGTATCAGTCAGCCAAGATGTTCGGCCGCCATTTCGATGATAAGGACGAACTTCTCAGCCACATCACGAGGCAGAGTATCGATGTTCTCAAGGTGTGACACTTGAGTGGCACGCACGTTTATACTTTGCTAAACCGACCCTCAGTCGTCATTCAAGACCGATGTTTCCAACGAAGAGTGGCTACTTATCAAGGCATTGAAACCGGTGCGCTCCCGTCTTTTCTACAGCCACGGTCGACCGATAATCCGACGTGATAGCGTCTGAACATCCCATGAGGGTGTCAGGTTGCCCTGGCATATGTATGGTGCTTATATCGGAGTTATATACATCACTGTATTTATACCGCACGTCATCATTCACAGTACTGTCACTGTCATTCCCCCCTCCCTCGAAAACTTCACCCTTTGAAATGTCTATTCCGGCCAGCGCAGACGGCGACAGAACCATTCAAAATGGGAGCGTTGCTACTGGTGATCATGATGCTTTACAATTGGTAATATGCCATTCAAGACACTGGGATGAACTCGCTGTGATGATGCGCTGAGGCTTTACTGATAACTGGTAACGTCGCTTTATAGTGGCAAACTGGAATCGGGCTGCGGGTATCCCTGACTGTGGACTCTGAGGATCTTGACTTGCGTTTCGCAGGTCTTGTACCCTCAGAGGAAGCAGCGGGGGTTGAGATCATACCGCTTGAACCTGAACAGCGCTCATACCTGCGTAGGGAAGCCTCCAGTGTCGCCCTATTATAACCGCTCCTACGGGAGCAACACATGTATAACTGACATTATCGTTTCTTGTTTTTCCAGAGTCGGCTCGGCTACAAGCAGGTAAGAACGCTTGCGCCTTTGCTTCCCATCCGCATGGCTGACGCCTGATGCTGTACACTCCAGCAACTTCATCGAAGCTGGCATCTTATCGAAAGTTTTGCTGCTAGTTTCGTCTCCCTAAATTTCATCGGAGGCGCTCGGTATGGACTACTTGCTAACGAACATCATCTCTATCCATAACGACTCCCACCTGCAGTTCGTTCTTGTTCCTTGGCCTGCTCGCAGGGGGTCCTGCTGCGATATGGTATTAACTCTCCGAAGTCCTGGAAATCTTATCCTGGATATCGCTGCAGGTCATCCTACGTCGTTACGATCGTCTTTATGGTGATAACTGCTGCCGTTCTTGCCGAAATCTGTTCAGCGTTACCGCTAAGCGGTTCCATCTATGTTTGGGCCGCTGAGAGTGCTGGACCAAAGTATGCCAGGTTTTTCGGCTTCTTGGTTGCTTGGTGGTCTTGCACGGCATGGATGACTTTCACTGCTAGCAATTGTCAAGTGAGCCTGATATCCATTCAGTAGCACGTCACATTATGATTATCTTGTTGACAGACCACCGCCAATTACATCGCCTCCCAGTTGGCCGTCTGGGAAGTCGACTTTCCGGGGGGCGTTGATAACAATAACATCAAATGGCGTGCCTTCATCTGGATACTTTCGGAGTTGATGCTAGTAGTTTCAGTGGCCATGAACTACCTGCCTCCCAGAGTCTATTCCGGCATTTTTAAATTTTCGGTCGCATTGCTCATGCTTGACTTTCTCCTAAGCCTTATCTGGCTGCCTATTGGCGTGTCCAAAACCTACGGATTCCGATCGGCTTCAGAAGTTTTTACGATGACCTGTGCGTCAAGATCACGTGACATATTATTGTCGCTGACCCCCATTTGCTAGACAATGGGACTGGGGCTCCGGCCGGATGGAACTGGATTTTATCTTTGTGCGTCCTTTATTTACCTCTAATTCTGCCGATAGATTGACGGGGATCAATTGACAGCCTTTTCACCGCGGGGACCCTGACAGGATTCGACGCATCTGGCCATATTGCTGAAGAAACCAAAAACGCCAGGTATACATTTCGACAGTGACAGGTACCTTCCTCGACTGAGCTATTTTTTAGTGTCAATGCTGCCAGAGGCATTTTATTGAGTGCCATTGCGACTGGAGTGCTCGGTTTCATTACCACCATCTTGTTTTTGTTCTGTACACCGGATCTCAACACCGTGTTTGCACTTAATGCCCCACAGCCATTCGTCCAGATATATGCACTCGCTTTGGGCAAGAAAGCTAGTATATTCTTAACAATTCTAGCTGTCCTCGGTCTCATAATGGTGTGATATGATTTCCAAGGGATTTCTGGGGTCGTTCTGATTGGTCCTGTGATTCCCTAGAACACCACGGTCGCAATTGTCGCTTCGTCGAGGTTGGTGTTCGCCGTTGCCCGTGATGGGGTGCTTCCTTTATCTGGATGGATTGGACAAGTTGACGCGCAAGGACAACCCCGCAACGCAGTCACGGTCATCTTTACCTTTGCCGCGGTCCTGCTGTGCACGATCTTGCCCAGCCAAGTCGCATTCACGTCATTAGTGTCAGCTGGTGCTGTGCCGACTATTGCGGCATACGGTCTCATCGCGCTACTGCGACTCTTCTTTACCCCGGACCAATTCCAATCTTCTCGATTCAGACTTGGCAAATACGCGAAACCATTCTATGTTTGCGCAGCCCTTTTCAACACACTTGTCTTTGCTGTATGCGTTTACTTAACCATGATAATTGTACACAAGCATGACCTTGACCCAAGGTCGATATCTCTCCGTTTTACTTCCCGGTTAGTGCACAGTCATTCAACTTTGTGAGTCATCACCCCGCGTGGCCCGTATTCTATCTCACGGTGTTATGCAGGCTATCGTCATCTTCGGAGCTATCTCCATCTTTGCTTTCCTTAGTTGGTACTTCACACCTGAGGACAGATGGTTGAGGCAAGATCAAATTTTGAGGACCATGGATGCGGTAAATTGAGAATGTGAAGATTGGCTCTAGAGTAGAGAGATAAGGTCTTGATGTTGTTAGGTGTCCTACAGTGGCTCTAGTCCCAATTGCCCTTGACATGCACCTTCGACGTCTACAGTCTAGAAAGGTGGCAGCGCAATTTTATTTTCTTGATCGCTTGCTATAGGCTAAAGGGACTAACCTCTTTGGGGGCAGCGACGCTCAATACCACGGGGTGATCCCTTCCGACAAGGACCTCATCCTGTGCAAACGTGCCAGGTGAACACGGAGCATTTTACATTAGACGAGGTGCGGTTACCAACCTCAATCCGGATACCCATATTGTGAAACACCACAGGGAATTGTGGTAACGGAGGTACGTAAATACCTGGGGAAATAAGCATCAAAGGTGTGATAAGCGCTGGACGGATCCACCTGGCTCCACGGTGACAACCATCCCAGCCTTCAAACTAGCAGGTATTTTTTTTGTTCGGTAGATGAGTCTAATACGCCACTCAAACCATATTTAAACTCTCACCAGTCCCCGCGTGCAAGGTGCGCTGACTCATGTAAATCTAAGTTTCCATATTATAAGTCACCGTCGACCCTTGGATATTCCGTGCCCAGCAAAAGAAAGACAATAGGACACACCTATTCCGATCGGATGACTCAAGAAGTGTGGATACAATGTCCTTTCCAAATCTCCCGTGCGCAAGTTGAAACTGATCTGGTTCAGTTCGGTTCGCAGAAGATCGCACGACTTGTGATGGAGTTCGTGTAGGTTGAGTTCAGCGGACTCTGTACAGAAGGATATCAGAATTTTCTGGACATTCAGAACGGCCGTGTAGAGGTCCTTTTGGGGTGCGCTAAATACTCCTGAGGCAGGAAATGTGCGTGCTAAACAACAAGCAAGTTAGAGTGAGGTCCTGATTTTCAAGATTATGGATTCTGACTGATATCTGAAGCGTAGCCACTGGGATACCTCAGCATGACGAAACGGAAGGATCCAACGGTGGCGTACTAACTTGTATTCGCACCCCGCATCCATCAGAATCATCTCGCCATCCCGGACCACTTGATTATTGGAGGTATAGTGTATTATGAGTGCATTAGGTCTAAAAGAGGGTCAATGCGGTATTCAAAGGATTAAGTTCGACAGATACCCCGATGCAACAACAGGTACATATGCTAATCGTTGTGATCCGGAGAGGCAGCACAAATATTCAAAATGAGCCGCAATTGAACTTTCGGATATCCCTGGACGGGTGAACCGCATTGTCTACCAATGAAGAGAACCGTTCAGTACTTGTTATTTCGGTATGTGAGGTAACTAGCCTTGGCGAGAGAACGTCCGCTAATGTTGGCAGCAGCACGCATGACCTGCTGTTCTCGCTCGCTTTTAATAGCTCGCAATTTGGCAATTTGTGGTGCCAAGCCATGCCTTCGTAAAGCAGACAGGGATTCCACAACCGTCTCGTACTCTGATTTGTGCTGCACAGGGGGGGAAAGATAGCGTAGTAAAGACTTGGCAGTCCGTGGAGATCGCCTCGACGACGAGTCGGGTATATCAATATAAATGTTGGAATAGAGGCTAGCTAGTGACTTTAGCCGACTAGGGAAGCCTTGTATAGACTGAGCATCATCTGCTTTGAATATGCTCAAAGCATCATCGAAGCTTGTCCTGTGAATCACAGTGTTATTAGCGACTTGACCAGCAGTACCCACTCGTCTAGTACCTGGCACCCTCCCATTTCTCTTTGAGAGTATCCTTCCCGCCAGAGAACAAGGTCATTCGATAGCCACGTGAAGTAGAAGCTTTCTCTAGCCACGCTTTAAGCCTGATGCCAACCACAGGTCTCGAGCAAGCTCACCAAGGATGACGGCTGCGTCAGGCTCTTCAAAGCCAGTAATGTACCAAAAGTCGGACGCCTGACGGAACTTGTAACTGACTGATGTTCAACAGTGTTTACAGGCCGAAATACACATTATGACCTACAATATATCTTGAGAAGACATTGGAAGTCTAGAGGGAAACAGACGATGCTACGTACTCCCACTCATATACCTGATCGGCGCTGCAACCGAGACTACGACGGAATCATTGGGCAAATTCTCCATCAGTTGTCTCCTTCGTCGCTCATATTCCTCGGCGGGTATTCCGGGTGTCAGCTCGTGTGGTCTCACTGCATTTTTTTCGGGGCTCAGCGTGTTGCGACAGACGACCGTGGGATAGGCTCACGGAGATGGGGATGCGACTGGAAGAGCGGTTGGCCGTAATGGGACGGTTTGAGCTCGCTGTCGATGGAGGCCGCGGTAGCGAATGCGCGCAGGCGGCGACGTGCATGGCCAAGGGGACTCAGGAGGGCGGGGGCGGGTGTCGCTGCGACTGGGCGCTGTAGGGTACGCCAGACTGAGGACATGAGAGAGGGTGTTTGTGTAAATAATTATTTTGAGGCTGTAATCACGCGCAACCTGTGTCGCTGCTTCTCGTCCGGGATGGCTTCATTGCCCCGCTGGGTCTCGTTCTGCAATGCGCTGTGACTGGGAGAGGTACGGAAGGCGCGGTGTCGACGTCGCATCTGCGATGACCTCCCTCGCCTTTCTGGCAGTAAAGGGAACCACCAGGCTCGGGGTATCCTTCCGTTGCTCGCGTGCCAACTTTCATCCTCGCTGATGCCGCTCCAGTTCTCGCTCGTTCGTAATGTGGCCACCAGCACACTAGTGGCTACCGCACTGGTTTTTGATGATACCATCCTCGGCCGACGCAAAATCACCGCTCCCGTCGTCGAGGGCGCCGTCGCGAGTGCAATCGACTTTGCCGAAACACTAACTCTTGCTCCGATATACCTGGGGGAGTGCATATCCTCCGCTTCTCTTCGCGCTGCACACAGTTCCATCGATATCCTCTCTATTATATTCCCCGGGAGTAGCGAGGCATCCTTTTCGTTAGGCCCGTTTATCGACCTCGTAAAGAGGGAGTGGGACAACCCCACTCCAAGTCACGTTATACCAATCAAGAAATATGGCTTCACAGACGTCGCTAGGGCCATTATCGCCTGGGTTGCACTCCAGGGAGTCACCCAAGAACACCACGAATTACGATGGTCTCATTACCTTCGCGAGGTCGAGGTAAATAGTCCCTCAACAGGGCCCCAACTCAAACGCGTCCCATCTCGTATCCGCGTCACCTCGGACCTCATATTCCCAGGACATCGCGGTCAACTCATATCTGCTGACATCGGCGAAGCACCGACCACTCCCCATTCAAGACAACGATCTGCAAGCGTACTCTCCCGGCTGTCTATATCGTCTGTAACTTCCCCACGGTGGAGGGATCCCCGCTCGGAACACCCCCCTAAATCAACCGAGGAGGTCAAGATGAACTTGAGACGTTTTTCCAAGATGGTCCTCGCAGGATATGGTGGAGCTAGCCTTTTGTTCTTCGGGGTATCACCGATGTTTGCTTCTCCGTCTTCGTGTGCCAAGGCACCTACCATATCCAACGAGAAGGAAGCTGAGGAAGCACAGCTGGAAAAGGCCATCAACGACGCGGAAGCGGAAATGAAAGGAGTATCTGGAACTTCACCCCCTTCCTTGGAGGACGGTGTAGAGTATTCTTGGTGGGATATCTTGCTTGGCAAGCATGACAAGGAAATTTTTGAACGGTCGATCCATGTTGGACATCCGCATACTTCAAATGTGCAATCTCGTATGCGTGCTACTGCTGTCATCGGGATTGAACGCCAAATGCCCCGATTCTGGGTGCTTGCAGATCATGACCGTTGTCAAGTCGTCCTCGTGCTTCGTGGTGTGTACATCTGTGACAGTCGAACATGGCCGTTCACATTTGACGAACATGGGAATAGGTACTATGTCCCTGAACGAGCTAGCGGTCGACTTGACATGCGAACCCGTGGAATTCGAGCCAGCATCGAGCACCTTGGCAGACGACCATGGTCCAGACGCCAAGGTTCCGTTCCCAGAGTCAGGGTGGTCTAACAGTCGCAGACGATCGTACCTGTCGTCAATATCTCAACATCCACGATACCATGTACACGGTGGTATGCTCCGCATGGCAAAAGTCATGGGTGAGATAGGAAAGCCGGTACATCTGGCTGTCATGGACGCACTGAGTCGGAACTCGGATTATGGTTCGTGAATCGATTTACCGGGATTATACCCACTGTGTTCATGACATTGATTCTCATTGTGATGGGGTAGAATTAATCCTTTGTGGACACTCCCTCGGGGCTGGCGTGGCCGCTCTCCTGGCTTTGGTGAGTAATATGGCTTATGGGCTGTCTAGCTCAGGTCCAACCTCTTCCAAGATGTGGGCGGATTCAACTACCTGCCTTACTGTCTCAACAAGTGGGCTCCCCGTTGACCGCCCCGTGTCTGTGTACTGTATAGCACCACCGTATGTCGAGCTCATCGACAATTCCACATACACCATCTTAATTTCGTTCACGTAGATGTCTCGTGGATGCAGACTTGAGTCGTCTGGCGTCTAGGTTGATTGTTTCTTTTGTCTATTCAGACGACATTGTCTCCCGACTTTCACTGGGTTCTGTCCGTGACATCCGAAACGCAGCTTTGTGGCTCTGCGAAGCAAACGACAATGGTGGGCGGGATGGATATTCTGTCGTCACCAACCGCACGAGACGGTGGAAGGATGAAGAAGGCTCTCCTGAAGATATGCACTGGGTGAGCACTCCTTCGCCCCAATTCTCGCCAAGTTTCTTAGTCTGCTCTCCAGTTTCTGGCGACAAGGAAGACACTCGAGGCGAATATGCAGATGGCAGATCTGTATCCTCCGGGTCGGGTCTTTTGGGCACGCAGAGACGGAGATTTACCACGTTCACAAAGACTATCGTCCGGGGCTTCTGGCAAGGACGCAACAAAAGTGCGGCTGTTTGAGGTGCTTGACATTGAGAAAGTCTTCTCTCAAATCGTGTTTTCCAAGAACATGCTCAGGTACTTCTGTTTGTCCTGACTGACTTTTGGATCGTAAAACTTTCGTTTCGACAGCGCTCACCTGCCCCATCGTTACGATCAAGTTTTGCATGAACTGCTATAAGATGAACTCTTCACCCCTTGGAACAGGCGGCGGAAGTAACCAACACTTGCTTTATTTATTACCATCCCTGCGCAGCTGTATCCACTCGTTCGTTGTATCCGATACACCATTACTGTAGTGTTACGAAGTATTTGATGCTTTGATCACCCATCCCGCGAAAAATGACACGATGAAAGTCTGGACTCAGAGGGTCGTGTGTACCGCTCAATCCTGATCTGTCTGGTCTCTTGGTCGGTACTTGATTCCCCGACTCTCAAGCTCGGCTTCGACATCTTCTGGAACGCGTCCCTTGACTCGCACGGCGTACATGCCTCGCACGTACTTGGCTGAGTGGAGAATATCAGCAAAGACCGAACAAGTCCTAGGGATGCACCTGACGTACACGTTCTCTGCCAGCGGGCTACCCAACTAGATTCTGGGTCGATGACCGCTATAATACCGTCGAAGTATGTTGTGGTGCAGACGGCTATCCGGTCTGGAGATCCTTTCATCTAGTCAAGGGACCGAACAGTGGGCTGGAGGTCACCAAAGGTACTTGAACACCCACTTGCATGATCTCCTCGCAGTTCGGGCAACCAATCTTTCTGAAGTCCATGGGATGTTGGATTACTGAGCAAAGTAGGCAGGCTCTGAGCTGCTTTGATTTCGCCTGTGAAGGGATTGCGGCCATGGCATGGTTTGTCAGGAAAGCTCCGGTGAGAGTAAATGTTCCACTTACATAAGCCTTGTGTGGTAGTCCAACGCGGTCACTGACTTTGTACTACTCCAACCTTCAAGTGATGACGATCGCGTGTCTTGCGACGTTGGCTTTGCTACAGTTCCCCAGCATTTTCGCATTCTCAAACACAGTTCCTTTTGTCGCTTGGTCGTCACAGAGGTATCCTCCTGCGCCGTGTTTAAGTTCTCATCCATCGTCTCAGTCTGTCCCGTTCCAGGTCAGATGCGCTCACCAATCTTACTCCTGGAACGCGTCCCAACCACGGTGCATTACTGGAATATATCCTTTCGAACGGAGACCTCTGCTCGTATGACGCTATAGTCTTGGTGGATCACCCAGGAGTAGGTCGCTTCCCCCAGACAGCGTCGTATCGGTCGGAATAACGAACTCGTACAGATGCACAGCTCTGACTTGCAGACCCTCCAGCCCTCGTGTAGACTTGCAAGTCTGATTGAAGACGCGCCGAGTTCGCGTCAGCTACCTCACGTCGAACCCGGGACGGGGCCTTCAACCAGGGCAGCTACACTCGTCACCAACCGGTGCGGTTCGATAAACATCGACGTCGTCCCGGGATCGGGAGTGTGGGATCTTGAGGCAGACCGAAAACACGTCCTTTCCATTTCGATGGCTCCGATCGAAGGGTCTCCGAGGTACAGGAAAGCCGTGATGGCCGAGCATGGTTCGTCCTCGCCTGAGTAGTACCTGTTTGCCGTCTCTCATTCCTCGAACATCTAGAACAACTTCTCTCGAAGGAGCTCGACCGAATCTCGACACTCGCCTCGAGCCACCTCGTCATCTATGCCGGTTCTCTCATCCCGCTGAAGCGCCGCCAGGTTCCATCGCTTTCGGAGTTTGACTCCCCACCGGATGCAGCAACCCGGCCCAGTGCAACCGCTCTTGCGTCCAAAGGGGGCATCCTTCACAATTACCAACTCCTCACGCCAGCTCTCATCACTTCGCTCCTTGTCACATTTTTCGTCCTGGTACCGATCGTCATGATTGGCATCAATGCGCTGGCTAGCATACAGTCCACTTTGCGATCCGAGGCGCCAAAGGATTACAACGTGCAAGAGAAGAAGATGCAGTAGTATTCCAAGAATAATCATTATATTAGCTTCGAGTAGCGACTACGCCCGGGTCCGATTAACGAAAGATAGAGGATGCGATGATGCGACCACGACAAGTAGGGATACAACAGCAGTGCAGGAATCAGACGGGCATGCAAGACAATATATTGGACAGGGGATGTCTAAATAGCGAAAGCTTTCTGAAAATCGGCGACTCAGGCAACAGCTAATCGGCTTCCTGCCTGAGAGCATCCTGCATCGATTTGAGTGCGGAAAGGTGTAGCGGGAGGGTAGGGTATTCAAAAGGTCCCCGTAAACTTGCAAGAATGGCAAGTTCATAATAATTTCGCGTGATTTCTTGGGAAGTAACATCGTCTGGGATGATGAGCGAGGACCCTGGGGATTTACAACTATGCAGGAAGTGGATGTGTACGGTCGGGCATGAAGAATATGCACGCTTAAGGGGAACGTAAAGGAGAATAGTGGAACGAATGGGAAGGATGGGGCACGTTGTTTCGGTGTTAGGAGCACCTTCATCATCGGGAATGAAGGACCAGTCAGCCCAAGGATGAGTTGATGGAGAGGACAACGGTATGCGAATGGCAGGGTAGACGGCGTAAGTCGTGGCGGTGGTAACATCCACGTACAGCGACTTGGATGTTGAATCTTTCCCGGCGACACGCCGTAAGGGCGTTTGTTGTCCGGGGTTGGGCTGGCAAAGCTGCGTGAGCGACCACGAAATGCTTTGATCGACGGATAGGATAGTGACATGAAAAGGAGCGAGATCGCGACAAAGAGGTAATGCTGCTGACAAGTGGTGAATCCAAGCTGGAGGAAAGTCAGAAATTATCTTGGGATATCATTGGAGGACGAACCATCCAGTTCCGAAGGAGACATAGAACCCAATTTAGATATCACTAAGCGCCATTCAATATTGGTTTTTCGAGCAGCTTGCAGTGCAAAGTTCCAGACCTGCAAGACGTTTGACTTTGCGACCTCGTCCTGAGTTAACCAGCTCCCGAGGTCATAAGATTCGCCTCGCTGGTCGACACACGCTGCTAAAAGCCATTTCCCACAGGTCGAGAATCTATACCCAACATGAAGAAAGGTATGACGGTCCACCACATCCAATGTACGGGCCGGACCAAAACTGAAATGCACAACGGGTTTGGGCGGTCGCGCAAGGGTAAATGCTGGCTCCCGGAAGAACCCACGAGTTCCTTTGCCAGTGTCGAAAATTCTGCGCGACGTAGTACGGTCAACCGACTGCGGCACACGATGATATACTGATAAACAGAGCCTTTCAAAATCACTGGTTCCAAAACCGTGCGAGGTGATGTGATGTTCGGGTATGAGTTGCAGGGTTATTGGGTGCTCGGAACGAACTTTCTGCAGTCTCTTCATCGCCAAGGAAATTTGGCGAAGTAAAGGCGATGCAAGCGTCAATGCTGAGTCTGGAACTGCAATATAGAAGACAAGACTGGTAAGTTCTGGGAGTAAATCTGCGGCGAACGAAGCTTGTTCACGGGGGTCAGTAAAGCATTCGAAATGCAGAGTACTACATACCTAGATGTTTACGAAGGGAGTCCAGT
>JBBPKC010000260.1:0-30854 GCA_038089055.1 Tylopilus aff. balloui
GAGCTGCTCGACAGCACGATGTACTTCTTATATACGATGTCGAACGTATCGTAAATGAAATATGACAAAGGATCCTGTTGGGATCCATGTGCTAATGAAACAAATGGATAACAAAGAAGACATTGCATGGCAGACATAAAATGAAGGGTGCCATGCAATTGGTGTACGTGAGGGGAGTTTCACATGTTCACCGGCGTTCGAGTTGGCCGGTCGCGACAGTCACTGTGCGCATGCTTGATAATCTGACAGGTAGGTGTACATGCCAATGACCGAAGAGCATCTAATGAGCACTGGCATGCTTCATTTCCATTGTTAGCATCCCAATTCAGTTTTGACACTCATATACACTAGCAGGATGCTCCCTGTTGGGAAGCAAATCCATGAGTCCACCCTCAGCTTGTTCATGAACTGTGAGAACATCTTTTGGTTTTGTTGAAAGAGCATGTCACATAACTGTGGTACTCAACCTCCATTAGTAGAATTACTATATGAAGTAGTCATGTGATAGCTATAGGCTGTCACTATATAAGATCAAACTCAGCTACTGAGTTAATATATACTCTTGACTTCAAACCACCATCTTGCCTTTAAGCCACTACCCAACTCCATTACCAATGTGAGTACATAGTAGCTAGTAGTGTAGCACCTGTGGTTTTCTATAGGTTATAAGCCCTGGTTGATACTGAGTTGATTGAGCTTGATAATGTTGCCTGAAAGGTATACTCGTCACTCTTGACACTAGGCTTACCAATCTCTGAACAAACTCTGCACTGTTTATTAATGGGCTAGTTATCTCTAATGACTATATCAACACTGTTGTATGAACTTGCATGCATTTTGATTGTCATCAGAAGTATTCACCCCTTGAGAAACTCTTGCTGGCATAATTCTTTATTGATAACTAGCCTGACTAATGTTCTTTTAGAACAATGTCATTCTCTAGTATTAAAGATGTTTGCATTTTCATTTTTATGGGAATGAATTGGAATGTCTGGTGGCCAATGATCCAGGCCTATCTTAAGGCTGCTGGCATCTCTTGAATACAGGCCCTTGCATGCCCTGAAGTCCCACTTGAAACAGTGAAAGCTGAAGTGGTTAACCACTAGATAGCATGGACCAAGGCCAACGACATTGTGGTTGGGATGATTTAGCTTTACATGACAGACTTGCTTTGTCAAAAGTTTAATCAAAGTCAGGTGTCAGACCTTATCATAGCTCTTCAAGCTGAGTTCAATGTCAAGTCAATTCCCTCTGCTTACTTCCTTTTTAGAGAACTTCTTGAGATTTAGATATCTGTTAAAAGAGCACGTCACATGACTGTGGTACTCAACCTCCATTATAGTAGATTATATAAGGACATACTATAGTATATAAACTTCAAACTCCACACTGAGTTTAAATAATACTCTTGACCTCAAATCACTACCATTGCACTTAAGCCACTAGCCAACTTCATTACCATGTGAGTACACAGTAGCCAGTAGCATAGTCACCTGTGGTTTTCTACAGGTTATGAGCCCCAGTTAACACTAAGTTAATTAAGCTCGACAATGTTGCCTAAAAGATGCACTCGTTACTCTCAATACTAGGCTCACTGATCTCTGAACAGACTCTGCACTGTTCATTGATGGGCTAGTCACCTCTAATGACTAGATCAATGTTGTTGCATTTACTTGCACGTGTTTTGATCATTGTCAGGAGTATTTGTCCCTTGGGGAAACCTTGCTGGTATGATTTCTTACTAATGACTAGCTTGGCTGACGTTCTTTTAGAACAATGTCATCCTCTAGTGTTAAGGACATCCACATCCCCATATTTACGGGAACAAATTGAAACATCTGGTAGCTAATGATCCAGGCTTACCTTAAGGCTGCTGGCATCTCTTGGATTCAGGCCCTTGCATATCCCAAAGTCCCACTTGAAACAGTGAAAGCTGAAGTGATTAACCATTGGATTGTGTGGACCAAGGCCAATGACATTGCGGTTGGGATGATTCAGCTTTATATGATGGACTTGCTCCATCAAAAGTTTAATTAGAGTCAGATATTAGATTTTATCATAACTCTCCGAGCTGAGTTCAACATCAAATTGATCCCTTCCACTTACTTTCTTTTTAGGAAACTTCTTGAAATCCAGATATCTTCAAGTTCCCATCTGGCTCTGGCCTTGAATAAGGGGCAAGCACTGGTATCAGGAATGTCTAAGCAAGGAATGAAATGTAAGGAAATGAGTAATCAACAGAGTTATGGTAAGTTACTAATGTATTAGTCCGAGAGTATTAGCTACAAAGAAAATGTGAAATGGTCTGGAGTTACATTAGAGTAGATCTAGAATGTTTGGAGTTGAACTTTAGAGCTTCAGAATATGACAATTTCTGCCACAATATGAATAGCCTCATTTGACAAGTTTCTTCTACCCTATTGCTGTTTGCAAGTCTGCCACACAGATGTGACACTGTGATGATGTGACACAGATTTAGGTGATGTTGATTGGCAAGACATAGTACTGTTCATGCCATCTTATACTCCATGGCAAGCAAAGTGGGCCTTGTCCGACTTCTTCATCAGCCAAAGTACTTTCTAAATAGCTCTGATAGACAACTTGACAAGCATAGTTTCTGTCAATGGAAATTTTTGATTGCAGAATGTCATCCATTGTGGTTGTCAATGAATGAAGCTCTGAATCAGTCTCTTGACCTTTCTAGTGATTGGTTTATAGATGGCTCAGGATATGGTCAGAGCTGAGACTGCTTTTTCTGGGAGGTTTCATGCTACCCCATCCTGCCTGAGATTGAAGGATTGGATGTTGTTCTATGGAAGGTACTGCTTAACCATGGGAGAGCAAGAATTGGGAGGCACTGGAAGTGCTCAGCTGGGATAGACCCTGGCAGCCATCTTAGTGTGCTTTTCCTTGACACTGCACGTGATGAACTCATTGCAAGCCTAGCTGCCACTGGGAATATGGATGGTTCAGACATCCAGGGGAAGGAGGGGTGGGCAAGTGAAGTAGTGACACATCTAGGGCAGGAGAGATGGACTGAAACAGGAAAGTTAACTTGAGAATTTCTGACCAATGAAAACATGAAATGATCATGGTCATGATCCCACTATAGCATCTGTTCGATGAAGGGTCAGTACTGGTGCATTGAATGAGATGAGAAAAAGAGAGCAGGTCAAGAGATGGTTGAGTAGTGAGCCAACTGTGTCATTTTCTTATCCAAGATCATTAAGCTGAGTGATAGGGTGCAAGAGACATTTAGAAGGGAGATTTGCCATGGTAGGTTGCAGATTCTTGTGCTCAAAACTTTGTAGCCCTATAGCTTGGCCATCCACACCACTGAGTCTGCTCTCAATGAGCATCGTGTTGAAATATTTACCTTGACTCAAATGGCATGCAAAAGCCAGTGGATGTACTCCTGTTTAGTGTTGTTGGTTGACAAGTGCTATTAGGCAGTGAACCTTGGATGTGAAAGAGAGGAAGAAAGAGTTCAGACTACATGGTCCATGGACACACAGTGCTGTAATGATACTTTAGGAATTTGCCAATTTAGCTTTAGTTTGTTCCCATAATGGTTGCACATGTAGTCACAGTCACCAAGTCCTACATGATCATATCTGCATCCAAATCACTTTTTGCCCCTCTACCCTGAAGCTGCATGAAACTTGAATGGTGGGCCATAACCCAATGTGCCTGCAATTGCCAGTACCACTTGGGAAATACCCCTTTCTAGAAGATTCCATCTCCTATGGCTGGTGATAAAGCAGGTGGTGTATCCCCTTTCTTCCCACCAAGTCTTAAGATATACCAGTCAGAGAAAGTTTCCTAATGGTCTGTCATCAACTTGTGGCACTGGCTTTGTCACAATGAGGTATCACTTCCAGGAAATGTGCTGGTCATGAGCAGCTAGCTCAATCTTTTGCCTAGGGGAACACAAGTTAGAGACAAGTGCCTCAACAAACTGCTATTGGGGATAATGGTTGTTGCAGCTTTCAACCACTCTGATCCAAGATGTCCTCTCATCACATGGCACATCCCAATCAGATCATCATGAAAACTCCTCATTATGCCATGTTAGAGCTCTTTAGCAAGTCCTGAGGCCCATAAATATAATGAATGGCCACCCATTGCAAGTAATGTTGCATTCTATCTGGGTAGAGCTCTCTGACCACCATGAAATTCTTAACCCCACACAGTGTTCTTGTTCTTGCTTCCCTTACTGGATCCATATTGGTAGATAGAATATATAGCCTTAGTGAAAGAATCACTAGCAAGGGCTTTTACAATGCCTTCGTCTTCAAAGCTGCTTCTGATCCCACCTATGGTCATGTATATGCCCTGTTTTGCCTTTTCCTTGAATGATTTCTTATGCACTCTCCCTTTCAGGAATTATATAGATGAGACGACCACCTGGAGCTTTAATTGACTTCAAAGACATCACTAAGCTTAAAGAACATAGCACCAAGGTCTAGAAAAGGATGCTATATGTAATTTTTCATCTCCCATGGGCTTTGTTTTGAGTAGATTAACATATGAACAGCAATAAAGTAATTGATATGTGAGAGATTCTCTTGCCCAACCATGTATTCAGTCTACATATGCATGGTGGCTTGAACATCAGAAGTGTAGTTCTTGAGCTTGAGTATGTATTTGCATGATAAAAGTTGTTTCACAGATAGGAGAGGAATCAGATGTGTTTTAAGGGAACACAAGCATGTCATTGTCTCCATAGTGTTGGAAATGTTACAATGCAATTGGACTATCCAAGCAAGTCTCACTGTCTGAGGCTGTGGTCAGTCATCAAGACCATGTCAAACACTCATACAGCCAAGAGATGATCAAGGAGTTGTAAGCACTCACTCATCCTCTTGATCAATTGCCAAAACAATAGCCATAATATATAGGACAAGCTCATTACTAAGACCCTAATAATAACTCATGGTTCTATTTTCCCATCATCGTGTACCCATAAACCAGACAACTATGCTTGTGCCTCAGTAATATGCATACACAAATTGCCAATAATATAGGCTAGACAATGTTAGAAGAAAATCCACTTTATTTATCTGACCTATCTGATGATGATTACCATGACTGCTCTCTCATAACCTCAACACATGGTAACCAATGAAGTGCAGCCTGCACAGACAGCTGTTCTGCTCACATTCACGACTGGGTCTTTCTCAAGGGTAATGGGAAAGGAAGATGGGTTTCCCCTACAACAAGGCATCTGGAGTTTCAACAAACAGAGAGCAGTGCAACCAGCACAAGAGTAAGTACCATCACTACATGAAGGCAACTTGGATGGTCATGCATTAATTTGTGAAAACACATGCACAGACCCCATGGCTTATAGCTGTGTGCATGGGCAGGAGTAGATATTACTGTGTGTGAGTTCAAGAGGGAGAAGACAACAAGCTGTGATAAAATGAGAACAAGATTGGGTCAATAGATATTGGTTCTTGTTCTAATGTACACTTATCATCATTATTGTCGCCAACCATCAAAACCATCATTGGGTATGTTATCAACTATTCATGGCATAATGAACCAACATTAATGGTCAATAAAACACATCTTGCCAAGAAATGATGGCATTTGACATTCTATGCACTTCATTATCAAAACTGTTGTTCATGGCAGGGTTCTACTGCTTATAACACCTGCTACAATACCCCTAATTCAATTGGATGTTGTTAAAACTGAACAGACAGACTCTTTAATCACTCCAGAACTCCAGAGTTGGTCTTATGGGATGTTGGCTTTACCTTGTATGGTATGCCCTTGCAAAGGAATCATGCCCCAGGATTTCAAACAGGGGTCAGAGGTCAGAGATCAGAGGACTGGAGGTCAGGGGATTAAAGTGAGGAAAGAGGATGTCAAGCCCTTAATAAAGGTCACAGGAGAACAAGAGGGGAGATGGAGTCGTCAGACTCGGTTGATATTCAAACTAAGGTCTACAGGCAGTTAACTACAGAGTTTATATACAGAGGGAAAACCAGATGACTAAGTCCAGAGTCGGAATGAGATATGTACTGGAAGTGTCAAGTGTTGACTCTACTGAGTTGGAGCCTCAGAATCATGCTTTTAGTGAGCACTGACATCAGAATGGTATTACTAATAGAGGACAAAACATAATGGAGTATGAGTAGCATAAAAGAACAGGAATGGAGGCAATGGGAAATGGAAGTCATAGGAATTTAGTAATGTCAGTCTGGGCAAAATGAACAAGAGAGGAATGCAGAAAAGAATCTGGAGTTACGCTGGAGTATGTCCAGAGAATTCAGAGTTGGCCTTTGAGGCCTAGATATGACAGTATCTTCCTTTTAGGCCTAAACCCTTGAAGGCCTTCAAGGATCATGTGATACTAATGATTGATGGAGTTGAAAAAAAAAATGGAGTGAAGCACGGAAATTTCCTGTGAGGTATAAAGTCCAGGTGTTTTGCTACTAACCTCTCAGTACTGTACCACCATGTCCAAGTATGTGGATATCCAGGAGTGGGACAATGAGTGCCTGGTGGAGTGCACCAAGAGTGATGACAAGCTATGGGATATAAAGACAGCAGAGCAAAGGCGTCAGACGAAGGTGTAAAGGAAGGAGGAGTGAAGAAGAGTGGAGGAGGAAGCCTAAAGGAGGGCTGAGCAGGAGGCTAAGTGATGACACACAGAGACAGAGGTGAAGGCCTGGAAAAGGGTAAGTCTGCTGCCATATGAACAGACAAGGCTAACAGACTATAGGTGGAGTGAGTGGCAAGGGAGCAAGGCTCTAGCAAGGGAAAGGGATGAGCAGAGCCAGTGCTGGTATGCCAGAGATGTGAGAACTGGGGGCTGGACTGTACCCTTGGTCCAGGAAAGTCGACAGCATATGTAGAGTGCCACAATGTAAAGGCAAAATGTGAGTGACCCGGCCAGAAGAGGATGGAGCTGGCAAGGAAGCAAAAGCAGCATGTGAAGGAGATGACAGAGTGGCCTCAGAAGAAGATGAGATCTGAGGAGGACTTGGCAGAGAGAACATCAGAGTTGACGAAGTGCGCCCAGATTATTGCAGTGGCAATCCAGGATTACTGGGATGTGATCAAGGAGTAACTCAATTACCTCATGATCATGGTGTTGTAGCTGGTGGACCTCAAGATAAGTGAGGTCTACCTGAATGATGAGTGCAAGGAAAACAATGACAATGAGATCGAAGTGGTAGAGGTGGAGAAGCTGGCAACAAAGAGGAGAAAAGCTGGAAGAGTAGAGTTAGAGCGGATGATGGCGGAGGATAGAGAAGGGAAAGAGGATGAAGAGAACAAGGGAGTGTAGTAGATACTCACGAATGTTAATGAATTTGACTGGTCAAATAGAGTAAGGTCCGGGCTTCTCTGGGTACCGGAGATGGAAGTCTGCAACTAATTCTGAAGTGTGACCTAGTTCAGTTGTGAGTAACCATGAACTTTCTTCATCTATTCCTTCATATCTGGATTACCACACCAGATACAGGAGTTTGCAGTTCTGTCACCTGCGATCTATCTTTAAGTCAAGGATTTCTGATATCTCATATTTCAGTTTGCCATCAACCTTAACCAGAGGCAGAGGTGATTGCATGCAGTTCAGAATAGTGTTGGGGATTATGGGCTCTAGCTGAGAAACATGAAAGACTGGATGCATGGACTTCATGTTCTCTGGGAGCCAAAGGGTGAACAAAAGCATGCCAGCTTAAGCTATGACTTCATAAGGACCTAGATTCTTTTTGAAGAGCTTTTTAGAGGGGTGTGTGGAGTGAAAGTACTTTGCCTTGATGAAGACCTGACTACTGACCTTGAAGTCCAGTGCTGGAGTTTGTTTGACATCTGTGGTTCCTTGATATTGTTGCTAAGCTAGAGCTATTTCATCATGGAGGAGACTGTGGAGGGAGTCGAGGTCAACAGAGTATTCTTGGGCTTAGGTGGAGGTTGTTATGCACTAATTGAGGGACAAGGGTCTGCTGCTTGTGTGGAGCACTCATGGAGAGATGCCATCTTAATTATGCAAGAGTGGTACTAAGGATGATTGATGTTATAAGTCAATGGAGTAAATGATCAAGGTGGATAACCTTGATAGAGAGACTTTGACGAGGAGGGACAAGAAGTTACATGTTATTTGCATAGACTAAGCATGAGATTTACAAGATGCAGGAGTTCGACTTAAGTATCGACAATGAGACGATATTAAGTAAGCTCAGAGAATGACAGAGAACAATCAAGAAGGAGATGACATATTGGGTATCATGTAGTCACTAGGTGGACTAATATAAGGAGTGAGGCGCACCATGAAGATGAGATTTAGGAGTCAAGTGAGGTAATGAGCTTGGATAAGGAGAATGCTTGGTCCTGTAGGGTAAGCAACCAGGGCTTAATAGAACGTGAATTAAGAGAAGGATACAAGTTGTGGATGAGGATGAGAAAAATGTTAGGATATAAAATGAGAACTGTAACATTACCCCCTTGGTATGTTTGAGACCCTATCCTGAACCTTTTACTCCAGCTCCCTTTCCAGTTGTGCTTGAGCTTCCAATAAGAGGGCTGTACAAGAATGAGAGCAGTTATTAGCCAGATGTCCAAATTCATCACAAGTTCCACAACGATGATGGTGGCAGAATCATGTGGAATGACCCCAATGTTGACAGAAGCCACACTGGATGGAGAGACACTGAGAATGATAGTGTCCTGGGGCATATTCATGACAGCTGGCATAGTGGTATTGAGGGCAGTGGATGCAGAGATGCCCAATAGAATGACACTGGTAGCAAACTGTATTGGGGGTAGTGGTAGAGTATGTTTGGGATGGGGCCAGTGAAAGGACGTGAGTGGGTGATGCCATGATAAGGGAATGACCTCCAGGTCCATCATGTGGGGTGTTGTGAGAGATGATGTAAAGAGGGTTATGGGGGTTTCAGACATCGACAGGTGGTGTGACATTGACTGGTGGTGGGGGAATTGGAAGTGGAGCAATATCTCTAGAGATAGGGGAGCATGGTTGGGTTCATTTGAGGTATTCGAGCTGTTGCAGCTCATGGAGGGTTCAGAACAGGGGTCTGAAATATGGGAGAAGAGTGTTCAGCTCCATGTTATGGATATAGAGGGTAAAGTTCTGATCATGAAGAATATCCAAAAGTTTAGTCATAATAGTGTGAATGGGCGAAAGAATAACGGTGAGGCTGGTGAGCTGGTTACTAGGGCAAGTAGCAGTCAAAGCAACCACAGCCAATCTGGACTAAAGATAGCAAGAGATCAAATTGGGGCACAAGGTGTCCCCCTCATACTCCATGGCATGCTCAACGATGTGAAGTAAGTCTAGGGATAAGAGAATGTGACTGTAAAGTAAACATCTATGTTCCAATGGTAATGCTGATGCATCAACAGGGTGGGTAGTGGCACAAAACATATGTGATGTTGGAGAGTAATCTGTTTGCATGAAGGTGAAGGATGATGCTGGGGTAGAGGGGTTTGAGGGTTGTTGGGACATGGTCTTCGAGATGAATAGTGGATTAACAATGGAAAAAGATGGGAAATGCAGGGGGAGTGGGGATGGGTGAGGTTTTCTGGGCTTTGAGATGGATAAAGAGGTAGAAAAGAGTAAAAAGAATACAGGCAGTGAGGGAGTATATGAGGGCAATGATCAGAAAGGGGAGCATGACAACCAGCAGATCTAGAGATGGCAGGCTCATTTATAAGCAGATAAAATTTGCTTGGCATTAGTAAGGTTAGTTTCAGGTTCCCAAGTATTTTCTGAGGAGGGATACCCCTTCCATGCGGTCAGATACTGCCTTCAAGTTGCTATGCCTCGATGGGTGATTATCTTTTCTACTTCGTATTCCTTTTCGTTTTCTATTTGTTTTGGGAGTGGTTTGAGGTAGTTAGGGCCATGAGTGCTAGTCTCTGTGTAGGGGGTGAGTAGGGAAGCATGGAATACATTGTGAATTTTCCAAGTGGGAGGAAGGCAAAGTCTGTATGCAGTGGGAATGAGAATGGCCATGATGGTAAAGGGGCTGCATCTCTTGGGAGTCAGCTTGGGTAATGCAGATTTTAATCACAGGTGCTTGGCTTCAAGCCAGACCTGATTACCAATGGTCCAGGGTTTGAAGTGTGAGAAGATCCATTGCTTCATAATTAGTTGTGCTGATTGATGTGCAATGAGAGTTTCTTTTTGGGCTTTTTCTAAGCATGATAGTTGGACATTAAGGGCAGGTAGGAAGGTGTTCAGATGTAGTGGGGGATAGGCTCTGGGTTCGTATCCTAATATTAGTGAGTATGGGGATGCATGTGTTACCAAGTGAGTAGCAGAGTTATGATGAAATTCTGCTATAGAGAGTAATCTTTTCCATTTAGTGGGATTATTGGTGTAGAATATTTGTAAGTATACTTCTAGTTCCTGATTAACTTGTTCCATTTCTCCATCAGTTTGCAGATAATAGGTGAATGATAGATGAATATCATATTGGAGAAGTTGTGCAAGTTCTTTGGTGAAGGCTAATGCGAATTGTGGCCCTCAATCAGATATGCAGGTATTATGGAGACCATATCTGGGAAAGACATGTTGCAAAAATAATTCAGCCATATCTGCTGCCAAGATCGATTTGGAACAAGAGATGAAAATTATTCCCTTTGTAAGGCCATGGTCAACCACAACCAAGACTAAATCCATGTGGTTGACCGGGGGGAGGCCGGAGATGAGGTCAATAGAAATTTGTTGGAAGGGATGTGTGGTGGAAAACGTGAGGGGGCAAAGGGAAGGGAATGGTGGGGTACATATTGGGCTTGGATTGTTGACAAATGGTGTACCTGAGAATGAATTTTCTGACAAAGGTAAAAAGGCCTGGCCACCAATAATCACGTTCTAGTGTAGATTTTGTGTGAAAGTAGCCTCTATGGCCTTCAGTGAGGGAGTTGTGAAGGGAAGAGATGAGGGCATGTTGTGCGTCAGGGGAAATATATAGGCAATGTTTGAAGAATAGTTGATCCGAGTTGAAGTGTCAGTTCTTGAGAGAGGACCTGGGGAACAAGGGAATATCATCATTAAGGGAGGAAATGGTCTTGAGGACTAGAGAGTCAGATAAGGAGAATGCATGAATTTTATCTATGAGGGCGAGGTCTAATGCATTGATAATGTGTAGGTTAGGGAGAATAGCAGCATTCGTGTTATTGAGGGTGGTGTCGATGTTGTGGCAATGAGAGAGAGTGTCTGCTGGGGCCATTTGTGAGCCAGGTGTTACCTTCCAAAGAATATTGAAATCCTGTAAAAAGAGGCTCCAGCGGGCTTGGCATCTGGAGAGTTTGCAAGGATCTTTGATGTAGGCTAAGTTCTTGTGGTCGGTGATGACAGTGATGGGATGGGAAATGCCTTGGAGCAAATGCTTCCACTCTTCGAGGGTGAGAATAATGGTGAGAAGTTCTCAATCATAAATGTTATAATTTCATTGGGTGAGAAGAAAGGTTTTCGAGAAGTAGATGTATGGGTGAAGTTCTCCATTGGCATCTTCCTATTGAAGTATGGCACTGGCTACAACCAGGAAGACATCGGTCATGAGGGTGAACAGTTTTGATGGGTCAGGGAGTTGTAGTACTGGGATGGCAATAAACTTCAATTTGAGGATGTCAAAGATGTGTTGATAGGGTGGAAGCCAAGTCCAGGGGATATTTTTAGCAGTGAGTTTGGTTAGTGGGGTGACGAGGTCAGAGAAGTCCGGAATAAACTTTCAAAATTACAAAATCTGATAAAGGAGCATACTCCCTTAACCATGCATGGGGGGTTCCACTTGTGGATGGCTTTGAGTTTTGTTGGATCCATTTGCACTTTCCCTTGTCTAATGATTAAACCAAGGAATTCAATCTGGGGAGTATCTGTCATATCCGGGCCTCAAAGCCCAATTTTGGACACTCCAGACTCTTTTCCACATCTCTCTCTTGTTTACCTTGCTCAGACTGACATTACTAAATTCCTATGACTTCTGTTTCTCATTTGCCTCTGTTCCCATTCTCCTGGACTACTCATACTTTCTTATGCTTCATTCTTCAGTATTAGAACTACTCTGATGTCAGTGCTTACTCGAAGCATGATCCTGAGGCTCCAACTCAGTAGGGCCAACACTTGACACTTCTGGTACATACTTCACTCTGACTTTGGACTTAGTCATTTGGTTTTCTCTCCATATAAAAACACTATAGTTTACTGCCTGTAGATCTCAGTTCGAATATTGACATAGACGACTAAGTCTATTTTCCTCTCATTCTTCTGTGACCTCTGTTGAAGGCTTGACACCCTCTCTTCTCCCTATGACCCTCTGACCTCCAGCTCTCTGACCTCTGGCCCTCTGACCTCTAACCCTCTGACCTCAGGCCCTCTGACCTCCGGACCTCTAGCCTTCAACCTCCAACTCTCTGACCTCCAGCCTTCAACCTCCAACTTCCTATTCGAAATCCTGGGGCAAGATTCCTTTGCAAGGGCATACCACATAAGGTAAAGCCAATGCCCCATTCGCCTCAACTCCAGAGTTCCAGAGTTACACAGGACTTCGTCAGTCCAGTCTTAACAGTATATTCGAACTCACACTTGCATCAGAATCCCTAACCATGTCAATTTGCATGACACAGTTGCATGCAAGGGCTATCAAGAACCCTCTCAATGTCTTAAGCAGCAACCGTCGTGCCCCTAACCTTGTCAAACAGTTTCTTAGCTTCTCTGCTTGTCAGCACACTCTGTCTGCATCTCAAGTGCACCAGCCTTCATGATCCTCTTCACCTGGAGTGCTCATTGAAGAGCTCACGGACATTAGCGACCCTGTTAACCCCCCTAGTTTTCACACTCCTAGCATCCATGTCAATCTGGTAGATCCGGATGGACCCAGAGATGATCTCCCCAGTGACTTCAACCTCCCAGCAGATGATTTTGACCCCAATTCATCTGATGAAGAAGAATGCATCCCATGAGACATGCTCACTAACCTGGCAAGCACTATCCAGGTCCTTGCCCACTCATCAAGAAAGAAATCCTCTGAACCCTCGCAATGGACAAAAGTCCAGGAACCGGACCAGTTTGATGAAACAGATTCCTGCAAACTCTGGGTTTTCCTAGTCCAATGCAAGCTAAACTTCCAAAACTGTCCGAAAGCCTTCATCTCCAATTGTGCCAAGGTCACATTTGCCCAGTCATACCTCAAGGAAATAGTGCTGGAATGGTTCAAACCGGACTTCCTCCAGATGGAAAACCCCATACTCTGTTCCCTTTGAATGGACGATTTCAGAGAGTTTGTCCTCGAATTACAGACCAACTTCAGACTGCATGACCCCATCGGAGATGCAGAGCACTAACTAGACCACTTGACAATGAAGGACAGTCAAAGGATTAATAGATATGTGGTAGAATTTAACAGGATAGCTTCACAAGTCTGGGGCTATGAAGAAGATGCTCTCCAGTACCATTTCTACAATGGCCTTCTGGACCGCATCAAAGACAAAATCTTGTGAGTCGGCAAACCCTCCACACTCTCCGAACTCTGCCAACTTGCCCATGCCATCAATGCATGCTATTGGGAGCACAAGTCCAAGGTTAACCACCAGGCGAAGCCTCCTCTCAACATCTTCAAGACATCCAACAAAATCCATACCTCATCCAATGGCTTCTCTGGCTCCTCCAAGGATTCCCAGGGGAAGTCTGCCAGCAACTCCATAGCCTCCACTTCTTCTAAACTGGACTTGTTATCCAAGCTTGGGAAAGATGGTAAGCTCACTGCAGCTGAATGCAAGCACTGCTTCAACAGCAACCTCTGCATATTCTGTGGCCAAGCAGGACACAAGGCAAAGGAATGCCCGAAGTCTTCCTCCTGCTCAACCAAAGACCATGCTGCCATGACTAAAACTCCAGAAACCACACCAGAGGCCTCCACCAAGGCAAAAAAATAGTCCACAACCTTCGTGACTCTGCACAGACTGGAGGTTGCATTGTCTCTTCCCATGCACCCAAGGAGATCCAGCTCAACGTGTCCACTCTCTCAACTCTGAAATTACTTCTACCCTCCATCTCCCTAGTCTCTCAGAACATTCCTCCTTTCTTCACATTAATAGACTCCGGCTCCTCCGATTCCTTCATAGATTTGACATTTGTGAAAAAGAACAGACTTTCAGCCTACTCCGTCCCTCCGCTGTCCCTCTGCTTGTTCAATGAAACCTCAAATTCCTCCATGACTTAAGCCATCAATCTCTCTGTCTGTTTTTTGACTGGTGATATCACTCCGATGACATTTTATGTCACTCTGCTAGATGGTTCTTGTTCTATTGTTCTAGGACACAACTGGCTCACCTGCTACAATCCATTGATTAACTGGGTTATGAGCAGTATCTCGTTCTGAGCACCCAAGCATCCCATGCTAGCAAACCTGAGCTTAACTTCACAGCCCTTGGAACTCATTCCTCCAGCTGACTTCAACCCCGATTCACCACATACCCATGACCGCAAGACACCATCTATTGCACTCATTAGTGCACCTGCCTTCACACTCGCCTGTTGTCTTGAGGGCTCAGTGCAGTTCGCTCTGTCACTCTGCCCTCAGGAGAGCAATCTCCGCTCTGTTTCCATCAACTTTGACCCAGTTGATCTCTCTGGAGTTTCTCTAGAGTATCACGATTTCGCAGATGTATTTAGCAAGGGCAAGGCATCCCAGCTCACCTTGCACTGCAAATTCAATCTAAAGATTAAATTGGAAAAAGGAGTATTTCCGCCAATAGGTACTATCTATTCCCTGTCCACATCTGAACTCGAGTCCCTTCAAGTGTTTCTTGATGAACACCTCTCCATGGGATTCATCTACCTGTCCAACTCCACTCATGCCGCTCCAGTACTTTTTGTCTGCAAAAAGGACAGTTTACTTCACCTTTGTGTAGATTTCTGTGGACTTAACAAGATCATGAAGGATCACTATCCACTTCCCCACATCTCCAACCTCCTTGACGCTCCAAGCTGCACTTGGATTTATATCAAGCTCGATCTCCAGTATGCATATCACCTAGTCTGCATTGCTGCTGGAGATGAGTGGAAAACATCCTTCTGGACCCGCTATGGATTGTTTGAATGGCTTGTCATGCCATTTGGTCTTACCAATGCCCCTATGGCTTTCCAGCGGTTCGTTAACTCCATTTTCACAGATCTTCTCAACGTCTCTGTCATCGTCTACCTGGATGATATTCTTATCTTCTCCGAAGACCTTGCAAAGCATGAAAAGCATGTCTGGGAAGTACTTTGGTGTCTCTGAAAACATGGACTTTATGCCAAACCCAAGAAATGCAAATTCCACACTGACTTCACTAAGTATCTTGGATATCAACTCTTTCCAACCAGACTTTCCATGTTCCCAGAAAAGGTAAAGGCCATCATTGAATGGCCCGAATCCCGGAAGGTCCAAGATATACAGTCTTTCCTCAGATTTGCTAATTTCTACTGGAGATTCATTGCCGACTACTCTAGGCTTGTTGTTCCACTCCCATTCTATCCCATTGGATCCCCGACTCCCATTTGATTATCAAGACAAACACCTCTGACTATGCCATTGCTGGCATTCTCTCCATCCGATGTCCAAATGATAAAATCCACCCTGTAGCTTTCTACTCCCATACTCTCTCCACTCCAGAACTCAACTATGACACCCATAACAAGGAACTGCTTGCCATCCACAAGTCCTTCCAGACTTGGCAGCATTACCTTGAAGGCTCCAGAACTCTGATTGATGTAGTCATGGACCACATGAACTTGGAATACTTCGCAATCACCAAACTCCTGACCTGGTAACAAGCCCGGTGATTGGAGTTCCTCTCATAGTTCAACATGGTCATCTGCTTCTGCCCCAGATGCCTGGGTGCAAAACCCGACTCCCTCACTAGACACTGGGATGTCTATCCCAAAAAGAGGGATAGAGACTATGTGCTCATAAATCCCCAGAATTTCCATCCCATATTCACCCAAGAACAGCTCATGTCATCCCTCAGGGCAACAATTTTAGCGACCCCAGTCCTCCAGGCCATTACACTGTTCAACATCGAGTCTCTTCACAGAAACATCCTGTCCACACTCCTCTCCGATCCCTTAGCATCTGCCCACATGTCTGACCCCAAACCCTCTGACTTCCACTGGACCATAGACTCTAAAGGCTTCCTCCATCTAGATAATTGCATCTATATCCTGGATGCAGATAATCTCTGCCTCCAAGTCCTCCGATTTAAACATGACCACCTGCTCTCTGGACACTTTGGACAAAACCAGACCTTAGAGCTCATCCACCATGAATACACTTGGCCAGGCATCCGAACCTTCATCAAAGACTATATTTCCTCGTGTACAGCCTGCACCCATGCTAAGATCCCTAGGCATAAGCTCTATGAGCTCCTGAAACAACTCCCCATTCTGGAGAAGCCATGGAATTCGATCTCCATGAACTTCATTGAATAACTCCCTTCATCCTCCAGACATACTGCCATCCTTGTAGTTGTGGACAGATTGTCCAAACAGTGCATTTTCATCTTGACTGACAACAAGGTGACATCTCTGGAGTTAGCAAAACTCTTTCTGCTCCATGTATTCTCCAAACATGGAGTTCCCACACACATCACCTCCAATCGAGGCTTGGAGTTCGTCCCTCACTTCTTCCACTCACTTGGGAAAGCCTTAGACATCCAACTTCATTTCATCTCCAGTTATCACCTGGAGAGTGATGGACAAACAGAGCAAATGAACCAGACCCTGGAACAGTATCTTCAGATTTATTGCAACTACCAGCAAGACAACTGGTCTGAACTTCTGCCCCTTGCGGAGTTCGCTTACAACAATGCTCCGAATGCTACCACTATTATCTTCCCATTCTTCACCAATAAAGGTTATCATCTGAACATCTCCATCTATCCTAAATGCAACCTCACCTCCGCCCAAGCCTGAGAATACTCCACTGACCTTGACTCCCTTCATAGCCTCCTCCATGATGAAATAGCCCTAGTCTAGCAAAGATATCAAGGACCTGCAGATGCCAAGCGAACTTCAGCACCAGACTTCAGAGTCAGTAGTCAGGTTTTCATCAAGGCAAAATACTTCCGCTCCACACACCCCTCCAAGAAACTCTCCAAGAAAAATCTAGGTCCTTATGAAATCATAGCTCAAGCTGGCGCTGCTTCGTTCACCCTCCAGCTCCCAGAGAACATGAAGTCTGTGCATCTGGTCTTCCATGTTTCTCAACTAGAGCCTACAACCCCTAATACCATTCCGAACTGCACACAATCACCTCTACCTCTGGTCAAGGTTGATGGCAAACTGGAATATGAGATATTAGAAATTCTTGACTCAAAGATAGATCAAAGGCGATGGAACTGCAAACTCCTGTATTTGGTGTGGTGGTCCAGATATAAAGGGACAGATGAAGAAAGTTTGTGGTTACTTGCAACTGAACTAGGTCATGCTTCGGAATTGGTCATGGACTTCCATCTCCAGTACCTGGAGAAGCCTGGACCTCACTTCGCTTGACCCATCAAATTCATTAGCATTCGGATCTAACTATTTACATCCCCTCATTCTTGCCCTCTTTGTCCTCTTCCCCTTCTCCATCCTCTGCCATCCTCTGCTCCAACTCCACCCTTCTGGCTTCTGTCTCCTCTGTCGCCAACTCCTCTATCTCCACTGCTCCAATCTCATTGTTCTCATCTTCATTTCTGTCTTTCTCATCCTTCTTGCACTCGTTGTTCAGGTAGACCTCACTCGTCTTGAGGTCCACCAACTGGGATACCATGATCATGAGGCAATCAAGTTGCCCCTTGATTGCATCCCGGTGGTCCTGGATCACTACTGCAATGATCTGGGCACACTTTGCCATCTCTGATGCTCTCTCTGTCACGTCCTTCTTGGACCTTGTCTTCTTCTAAGGCTGCTTCGTTACCTTCTTTACCTGCTGCTTCCACTTTCTTTTCAGCTCTGTTTTTTCCTACCCAGGCTATTTACACTATGTCTTTACGTTGTGGCACTCCACGCATGATGTTGACTTTCCTGGACCAAGGGTGCAGTCCAGCCCCTTGTCCTCACATCTCCAGCACACCAGTGCTGGCTCTGTGCACCCCTTCCCCTTGCTGGAGCCTTGCTCCCTTTCCACTCACTCTGCCTGCAATCCATTAGCCTTGTCTGTCCACACATCGGCAGACTTACCCTCCTCCAGGCCACTGCCACCATCTCCACACATCGTCACTCAGCCTCCCGCTCAGCCCTCCTCCAGGCTTCCTCCTCCACCCTCCTCCGCTCCTCCTCCTTTTGCACCTTCATCCGACACCTTCACTCCACCACCTTCATATTCCATAGCTTGTTGTCGTTGTTGGCGCACTCTGCCAGATGCTTGTTATCCCACTCCTTGATGTTGGCATACTCGGACATGGTGGTACAGTACTAAGAGGTTAGTAGCAGAGCACCTAGACTTTATACCTCACAGGAGATTTCTGCACTCCACTCCATTTTTTCAACTCCATCAATCAATGGTATCACATGAACCTCAAGGGCCTTCAAGGGTTCAGGCCTAAGAGGGGGATACTGTCATATCCAGGTCTTAAAGCCCAATTCCAGACACTCTAGACATAACTCCAGACTCTTTTTCGCATCTCTCTCTTGTTTACCTTGCCTGGACTAACATTACTAAATTCCTATGACTTCCGTTTCTCATTTGCCTCCATTCCCGTTCTCCTGGACTACTTATACTTCCTTATGCTTCATCCTTCAGTATTAGAACTACTCCGATGTCAGTGCTCACTCGGAGCATGATCCTGAGACTCCAACTCAGTAGAGCCAACACTTGACACTTCCAGTACATACTTCACTCTAACTCTAGACTTAGTCATCCAGTTTTCTCTCTGTATAAAAACACTGTAGTTTACTACCTGTAGACCTCAGTTCGAATATTGACATAGACAACTGAGTCTATCTTCCTCTCATTCTCCTGTGACCTCTGTTGAAGGCTTGACGCCCTCTTTCCTCTCTATAACTCTCCGATCTCTGGCCCTTTGATCTCTGGCCCTCTAACCTCCAACCCTCTGACCTCCGGTCCTCCGACTCCCTATTCGAAATCCTGGGGCAAGATTCCTTTGCAAGGGCGCACCACATAAGATGAAGCCAATGCCCTATTTGCCTCAACTCTGGAGTTCCAGAGTTGTGCAGGACTTTATCAGTCCAGTCTTAACAGTATCGAATGAGCATTTAGGAAGTTTCAGTGACAAACCTAGTTCTCTAAACCATTGGAGGACCTGGAGTGTTCAGTCATGATGGGTTGCAACATCAGTGAAGTGAATGCCACAATCATCCATGTATATCTCTAACCATCCTTCTGCAATCATGTTAGCGAATGAATGGTTCATGAAAGCTTGGAAAGTGAAAGGAGCATTGCAGAAACTGAAGAACATGACAGTGGGTTCAAAAAGGCCAAGTGAAGTGATGAAGGCTGCTTTCCATTGGTTTTCAGGTCAAAGACAGATATTGTTGTATCCCCATCTGACATCGAATTTGGTAAAGATGGTGGACTTCTGCATGTTTTCGACTAGAGTGTTGACCAGGAGTAGGGGATAGGCATTTTGGATGGTAAATGAGTTAAGGTATTGGTAGTCTTGGCATGGTCATAGTGATCCATCTTTCTTTGGTACAAAGAAGAATGGGAATGCTTGTGGGAAGATAGATGGAACAATTCATCCGATCTGTAGATGTTCCACAATAAATTCTTGGAGGGCTTCTCTTTCTTTCAGGTTAAGTGAATAGATCTTAGCAACCTTTGGGACAAAATCGGCATGTAGATCAATCGTGTGGTTGAAGGGTCAATGCGGGGGTAGTTGATCATGGGTTTTCTCTTTGAAGACATTATGAAAGTCTTAACACTAGAATGGTAAAGTAATCGAGATCTTGGCCTTGGTTTGAGTGATCTGGGTAAAGATTATCAGTTTGTTAATCTGGAGGGAGATATACATGAGATCCTCCTCCTTGTTGTCATCAGGAATAATCCATTCAATGAGGTGTTGGGAGGTAGTCTCAATGTTGTCAAGAGGGAGATCATTGTGAAGAGTAAGGGTATGTTTCACCCAGTTGATGTAAGGGTTGTGTTTATTGAGCCAGGGGGTGCCAAGGATAATACGCAGTCAACCTAGGTTGGTCACATAGAGTTTTTCAATGAGAGTTTGATTGTTAAACTCTAGTTGAAGCTTGGTTTGCCACTGGATGGTTCTGGTATTGTTAGTGATGCCATCTGCATTCATGGTAGTGATAGGTCAAGGTAGGTGATGTAGTGGGGGGTGGAGATGGTGCATGAGTGATTTGTCAATGAAATTCCCAGTGGCTCCACTATTGATGAGTATGGTGGTTTCGACGGTTTAATCTTGGTCTCGAATGGTGATGGGGAATTGGAGAGTTCATTTATTCTTTAGATCTAAGAGTACAGAGTTTACATGGAGAGTCGATGTTGATATAGCCCTTCCTTTCAAAAATCTGAGGCATGTTTGTCTTTCAGCCCCTCCTTAAATCCCTCGAAGCATGTTTTGAGGATGTCAAGAATAGTCATCTGAGAGTTTCCTTTTGCTTCCAGGGCACTCATGTATTGTTGAAGGTCGATGATGGGGACGACAGAAGATTTGGGAGGGAGGGGAGGAGCTGGGGTTGTGATGGTTTGGATCTTGGTCTGGGGATGGGAAGGTGAGCCCTTGCATTCCTTGGCACTATGTCCAGGTTGTTGGTATCTAAAATAAAGGTTTTTGGTGATGTATTCCACTCTTTCTCTAGGGTTGAGTTTCTTTAACACAACTGTGTCGATGTCCATGGCATAGGGGTCTTTGGTGATCATGGTGGAGGGGCAGTATCATGCTTTGGTTGTCTGGGTAATGTATGGGATCTCCTGATCATGGAGTTCCAGTTGTTGCATCTTGTGAGTATGGAAAACTTTAGCACAAGCAATGGTTTTTGTGATGGTGGTGGGGACAACAGGCATAAACAGTAGATTGGTGACAAGATGGTCATCCACCCCATGGAGGAATTTGTCAATGAGTACTTTCTCATCCATGACTCCGGCAATAGCCATGAGGTTTTCAAATTCAGTGACAAAGGGCTGGAAACCATCAGGTTTTCGGTGGTCTTTGTGAACTTTGATAGCTTGGCACAATTGGCCAAGCTTGGCATAGGCATTCGCCTGTTGATTGTAGGGGTAGAAAGTTGTGGAAAAGTCCTCCATAACCTTTTCTATGATGCAATTAGTGGGAGCATATTGGAAATCGAGTATCTTGTGATACCAGGACTTTGCAAAGACTCCAGGTTAGAGCCCTTCCATTTAGCCAAGGAAGGCGGCCACTTTCTTGTCGTCTGTGTCATAGATTTCAGAGTTTACCTTGAAATGTATCTCCATGGCGAGATGCCACTGGTTGGCGAACTTGACATTTTCCTTGAAGGAGGAAGAGAAAGTTACCCTGAGTTCTGTAGGTTTGGCAGGGATTGTCATGGGGATCTGTGGGGGCTGTGGGATAATGGGAACTATGGTTCCAGCAGGGATTACTGTGGTTCATTGTCTAGGGAGTACAGGAGATCTTAGTGTGTAGGGATTAGTCCACAGACTCATTAACTAGGGGTTTATCTGTGGTATGCTAGAGGCAGTGGGTGCTTTGTCGTTGGTACTGATGGGAAATGGGGTTCTTGGTATGGTGAATGATATGGTGACAGTGGGAGTATCTCCTACTCCACGATAGGAGAAAGAATTAGTATGCTTAGTCTTTTGTTATGCACTAATTGAGGGACAAGGGTCTGCTGCTTGCGTGGGGCACTCACGGAGAGGCGTCGTCTTAATTATGCAAGAGTGGTACTAAGGATGATTGATGTTGTAAGTCAATGGAGTAAATGATCAAGGTAGATGACCTTGACAAAGGGACTTTGATGAAGAGGGACAAGAAGTTATGTGTTATTTGCATAGACTAAGCATGAGATTTACAAGATGCAGGAGTCCAACTTAAGTATCAACAATGAGACGATATTAAGTAAGCTCAGAGAATGACAAAGAACAATCAAGAAGGAGATGACACATCAGGTATTATATAGTCACTGGGTGAACTAATATGAGGAGTGAGGTGCACCATGGAGACGAGATTTAGGAGTCAAGTGAGGTGACAAGCTTGGATAAGGAGAACACTTGGTTCTGTAGGGTAAGCAACCAGGGCTCAATGGAACATGAATCAAGAGAAGAATACAAGTTGTGAACAAGAATGAGAAAAACATTAGGATATAAAATGAGAACTATAACAGAGGTGAGGTTGCATTCAGAATGGACAGAGATGTTTGGATGGTATTCTTTGTTGGCAAAGAATGGGAAGACACTGGTGATAGCATTTGAAGCATTGTTATAGGTGAACTTTGTGAGAGACAGGAGCTTGAACCAGTTGTCTTGCTGGTAGTTGCAATAAATCTGAAGGTACTATTCCAGGGTCTGGTTCATTCACTCTGTCTGTCCATTACCCTCTGGGTGATAACCGGAGATGAAGTGAAGTTAGATGTCTAAGGCTTTCCCGAGTGAGCAAAAGAAGTGAGAAACAAACTCCAAGTCTCAATCAGAGATGATGTGCAAGGAAACTCCATGTTTGGAGAATATGTAGAGTAGAAATAGTTTTGCTAACTCCAGAGACATCAACTTGTCATCAGTTGGGATGAAGATGCATTGTTTGGCCAATCTATCCATGACTACAAGGATTGCAATATATCTGGAGAACAGAGGGAGCTGTTCAATGAAGTTTATGAAGATTGAATTTCATGGCTTCTCTGGGATGGGGAGTTGTTTCAGGAGCCTGTAGGGCTTATGTCTGGGGACCTTAGCATGGGTGCAGGCTGTGCAGAAGGAAACATAGTCTTTGACAAAGGTCTGGATGCCTGGCCAGATATATTCATGATGGATAAGCTCTAAGATCCAGTTCTGTCTGAAGTGTCTGGAGAGCAGATGGTCATGTTTGTACTGGAGGACTTGGAGGCATAAATTGTCTGTGTCCAGGATATAAATGTGACTGTCTAGATGGAGAAAGCCTTTAGAGTCTACGGTTCAGTGAGAGTTAGAGGATTTGGAGTCGGACATATGGGTGGATGCTAAGAGATCAGAGGGGAGTGTGGACAGAATGTTTCTGTGAAGAGACTCAATGTTGAACAACATGCTAGCCTAGAGGACCAATGTT
Source organism: Tylopilus aff. balloui (assembly GCA_038089055.1). Classification (NCBI taxonomy): domain Eukaryota; kingdom Fungi; phylum Basidiomycota; class Agaricomycetes; order Boletales; family Boletaceae; genus Tylopilus; species Tylopilus aff. balloui. The sequence continues at coordinate 23,203 of JBBPKC010000260.1, forward strand.
GCTAAAATCATTGCCCTGAGGGATGACATGAGCTATTCTTGAGTAAATATGGGGCAGAAATTCTAGGGGTTAACAAGCACATAGTCCCTATCCCTCTCTTTGGGATAGACATCCCAGCATCTAGTAAGGGAGTTGGGTTTTGCACCCAGGTGTCCAGGGCAGAAGTGGATAACCATGTTGAACTACAAGAGAAACTCTAACCACTGGGCCTAATGCTGGGTTAGAAGTTTGGTGGTTGCGAAATATTCCAAGTTCTTATAGTTGGTAACTATGTCAATCAGAGTTCCAGAGCCTTCAAGGTAGTGCCACCATGTCTGAAAGGACTTGTGGATGGCTAGCAATTTCTTGTCATGGATGTCATAGTTGAGTTCTGGAGCAGAAAAGATATGGGAGTAAAAAGCTATGGGGTGGATTTTATCATCTGAACATCAGATGGAGAGAATCCTGGCAATGGCATAGTCAGAGGCATCTGTCTCAACAATTAAAGGGGAGTCAGGAATCCAATGGGATAGGATAAGGGGCGAAGATGAAAGCATCCTTGAGGCACTGGAAAGTAGAGTGACAGACATCATTGAAATTCCATGGAGTACCCTTTCAGGTAAGGTGGGTAAGCGGGATGACAAGTCCAAAGTAGTCAGTGATGAATCTCTGGTAGAAATTAGCAAATCCAAGGAAAGACTGTATATCTCGGACTTTCTGTGGTTTGGGCCAATCAATGATAGCCTTTATCTTTTCTAGGGACATGGAAAGTCCAGTTAAAGAGAGTCGGTATCCAAGATACTCAGTAGTGTCAATGTGAAATTTGCATTTCTTGGGCCTGGCATAAAGTCCATGTTTTCTAAGATGCTGGAGTACTTCCCAGATATGCTCTTCATGCTTTGCATGGTCTTCAGAGAAGATGAGGATATCATCCAGATAGATGATGACAGAGATATCAAGAAGATCTATAAAGATGGAGTTGACAAACTGCTAGAAAGTCACAGGGGCATTGATAAGATCAAATGGCATGACAAGCCATTCAAACAATCCATAGCGCATCTGGAAGGATGTCTTCCATTCATCTCCAGCAGCGATGTGGACTAGATAGTATGTATGCCAGAGATTGAGCTTGATGTAAATCCAAGCATGACTTGGAGTATCTAGGAGGTCAGAGATGCAGGGAAGTGAATATCAGTCCTTCTTCATGATCTTATTAAGTCCACGGAAATCTACACAAAGGCAGAGTGAACCATCCTTCTTGTAGATGAAAAGCACCAGAGTAGCATGAGCAGAGATGAATGGGTGGATGAATCCCATGGAGAGGTGTTTGTCAAGGAATACTCAGAGGGACCCAAGTTTAAATGTGAACAGGGAATAGATGATACCTATTGGTAGGAATGCTCCTTCTTCCAATTTGATCTTTAGGTCAAATTTGTGATACAGGGCAAGCTTGGATGCCTGGCCTTTACTGAAAACATTTGCAAAGTCGTGGTACTCCAGGAGAACTCCAAAGAGATCAACTGGATCAGAGTCAATGGAAACAGAGTGGAAATTGCTCTCCTGGGGGTAAAGTGACAGAGTGAACTGCACTGAGCCCTTGAGATGACAGGCGAGTACAAAGGCAGGAGCACTAATGAGTGCAATAGATGGTGCCTTGTGGTCATAGGTATGTGGTAAATTGAGGTCAGAGTCAGCCAGAGAAATAAGTTCTGAGGGCTGCAAAGTTAAGCTTAGGTTTGCTAGCATGGGATGCTCAGGTGCTTGGAACGAGATACTGCTTGTAATCCAATCAATCAACAGATTGTAGTGGGTGAGCCAGTTGTGTCCTAGAACAATAGAACAAGAACCATCTAGCAAAGTGATATAAAATATTGTCAGAGTAATATCACTGGTCAAAAATTGGACAGAGAGGTCGATGGCTTGGGTGACAGAGAAATTTGAGGTTCCATCAAACAAGTGAAGAGTGTTAAGACTAAACAGACGGACTCCTTAACAACTCTGGAACTCCAAAGTTGGTTTTATAGAGTGTTGGCTTTACCTTGTGTGGTGCACCCTTGCAAAGAAATCATGCTCTAGGATTTTAAATGGGAATCAGAGATCAGAGGTCAGAGGACTGGAGGTCAAAGGGTTGAAGAGAGAAGGGAGGACGTCAAGCCCTCAACAAAGGTCACAGGAGAGTGAGAGGGAAGATGAAGTCGTTAGACTTGGTTGATATTCAAACTGAGGTCTACAGACAGTTAACTATAGAGTTTATATATAGAGGGAAAACTGGATAACTAAGTCCAGAGTCAGAATGAGATATATACCAGAAGTGTCAAGTATTGGCTCTACTAAGTCAAAGCCTCAGGATCATGCTTCTAGTGAGTGCTGACATCAGAATGGTATTACTAATGGAGAACAAAACATAATGAAGTATGAGTAGCATGGAAGAACAAGAATGGAGGCAATGGGAAACAGAAGTCATAGAAATTTAGTAATGTCAGTCCAGGCAAAATGAACAAAAGGAGAATATGGAAAAGAGTTCAGAGTTATGCCAGAGTATGTCCAGAGTGTCCAGAGTTGGCCTTTGAGGCCCAGATATGACAGAGAGGTAATAGAGGGACAAAGTAGGCTGAAAGTCTGTTCTTCTTCATGAATGTCAAATCTATGAAGAAATTGGAGGAGCCAGAATCTATTAATGCAGGGAAAGAAGGGATGTTCTAAGAGACAAGGGAGATAGAGAGTAGAAGTGATTTTGGATCTGAGAGAGTGGACGCATTGAGTCAAATCTCCTTGGGTACATGGAAAGAGTCAATGCAATCTCCTGTCCATGCAGAGTCATAGGGATTGTGAACTATTTTTTTGCCTTGGTAGAGGCCTCCAGTTTGGTTTCCGGAGTTTTGGTCTTGGCAGCACAGCCTTTGGTTGAGCAGAAGGAAGACTTCAGGCATTTCTTAGCTTTGTGTCCTGCTTGGCTATGCAGAGGTTGTCGTCAAAGCAATGCTTGTGTTTAGCTGCAGTGAGCCTACTGTTCTCCCCAAGTTTGAACAACAAGTCTATTTTGAAAGAAGCAAAGACTCCAGAGTTGTTAAAAGTGCTGGCAAACTTCCCTTGGGAATCCTTGGGGGTGCTGGAGAAGCCAGCAAACAAGGTATGGGTTTTGTTAGATGTCTTGAAGATATTGTGAGGAGACTTTGCCTGGTGGTTAACCTCAGACTTGTGCTCCCAATAGTGTGTGTCAATGGCATGGGCAAGTTGGCAGAGTTCAGAGAGCATGGGGGGTTTGCTAACTCACAAAATTTCATCTTTGATATGGTCCAGAAGGCCATTGTAGAAGTGATGCCAGAGAATATCTTCTTCATAGCCCTGGACTTGTGAAGCTATTCTGTTAAACTCCATCATATATCTATTAATTCTTTGACCGTTCTTCATTGTCAAGTGATCTAGTTGGTGCTCTGCATTTCTAACAGAGTCATGTAATCCAAAGTTGGTCTGCAATTCCAGGACAAATTCCCTAAAATCATCCATCCATAGAGAATGGAGTGCAAGGTTTTCCATCTGAAGAAGGTCTGGTTCAAACCATTCTAGCGCTATTCCCTTGAGGTGTGACTAGGCAAATGTGACCTTGGCATGATCAGAGGTGAAGGCTTTTGGACAGTTTTGAAAGTTTAGCTCGCATTGGACTAGAAAGACCCAGAGTTTGCAGAGATCTGTTCTATCAAATTGGTCTGGTTTCTAGACTTTTGTCCATTGTAAGGGCTCTGAGGATTTCTTTTTTGAAGAGCAGGTAAGGACCCAGATAGTGCTTGCCAGGTTAGCGAGCATGTCTCACAGAATATGTTCTTCATTATCAGATAAATTGAAGTCAAGATGATAATCTGCTGGGAGATCAGAGTCACTGGGAAGATCATCTCCAGGTCTGTCCAGATCTACTGGATTAACATGAATACTAGAAGTATGAAAGCTAGGGGGACTGGCAGGGTTACCAATGTCTGTGAGTTCTTCAATGTGTACTCCAGAGATAGAGGATCATGGAGGCAGATATACTTAAGATACAGACAGAGTGTGCTAACAAGTAGAAAAGCTAAGAAACTGTTTGATGAGGTCAAAGGCTCAATGACTGCTGCTTAAGGCATTGAGAGGGTTGTCAATTGCCCTTGCATGCAACCATGTCATGCAGATCAACATGGTTGGGGATTCCAATGCAAGTGTGAGTTCAAATATACTATTAAGACTAAATGGACAGACTCCTTAACCACTCTGGAACTCCAAAGTTGGTCTTATAGGGTATTGGCTTTATCTTGTGTGGTACACCTTTGCAAAGAAATCATGCCCTGGGATTTCAAACAGGAATTAGAGATCAGAGGTCAGGGGGTTGAAAGAAGGAGAAAGAACATCAAGCCCTCAACAAAGGTCATAGGAGAACAAAGGAAGAATAGAGTCATTAGACTCGGTTGATATTCGAACTGAGATCTACAGGCAGTTAACTATAGAGTTTATATACAGAGGGAAAACTGGATGACTAAGTCCAGAGTTGGAATGAGATATGTACTGGAAGTGTCAAGTGTTAACTCTACTAAATCAGAGTCTCAGAATCATGCTCCTAGTAAGCGCTGACATTGGAATGGTATTACTAACAGAGAACGAAATGTAATGAAGTATGAGTAGCATGGAAAAATGGGAACAGAGGCAATGGGAAATGAAAGTCATAGAAATTTAGTAATGTCAGTCCAGGCAAAATAAACAAGAGAGAAATGCAGAAAAGAATCCAGAGTTATGCCAGAGTATGTCTGGAGGGTCCAGAGTTGGCCTTTGAGGCCCAGATATGACAGATGTACCCTGCATGTCAAGGAGAAATCACTGGGCATCAAGAAATAAGAGTCTGATTGTAATGCTTTGCCTCCCTTTAAAATCCAGTTTGCTTCTCTGAGAATCCATTGTTGTTTCACACCATCTTTCTTTATGGCAACTCACTTGAACGATGGTGGGATGGGCCAAAGCCTCAACTCTGTGTGCTACCCTAACCATGATTTCAACTTCAGAAACCAGAAGCACCCAATGTTGCCAGCGAAGCCAATTGTTTCTACTATCCCCACTTTCCTTCTATCTCATCTTGGCTCCTTCCTATCTGTTTTATACAGCTGATCCCCCATGCCTGTGTTAACGTCAGCTGGGCTGGTGTCAGTCTCACCATCACCACCATGTCACCCAACTCAGAGCAAATCAGAGCAGTAGCCATAAACCAAGGAACAGCAAAACAGAGTGACAACCAAGGATAGCCCATGGAATGTTCCTCACTTGAGTCAAGACAGGCCATGGGTCCTGGATTCACACATTTGACACCACCAATCTGGGTAAGCAACTCAGATGGTTTTAGGTGACAAGAGGTTCACCAGCTGTCAAAGCTATGCCTATACTTATCTAGAGCAGCAGAAGTGAATGTCACAGGCAAGGTTGAGATAAGTAGTGTGTTCAGAACATAGTGCATGTGTGCAGATCAAAGATCTCATAGCAGAGCATCAAAAACAGTCAGGACTTAGGACTAACCTGTTGATTGTCAACCATGACAATTATCAATTATTTCCCTCGAGCAGTGCATATACCATGGTATACTATTCTCCCATGTGTGACTAACGGTCATCAAAGCAAGTCAAAAGAGAAGCCCTGAGGTTTGCCTGCAAATTCAGGTAAAAAAGATCAAACATGATTGTCTTGAACAAGCAGAGCAAGGAACAAGGGCAAAGGGAGGGACAAATGCCAGTGGTGGCTGTGTGGAACCCCTATCCCAAAACGGGGGCGGAACCCGGGAACCCGAGACACGTCTCACGCCACGCACCACCACGTGTGCTGACTAAGCACCTCGGCCCGGCCCGATGATCACTTCCCCTGCCACTTTTACCAAACGTCCTAAATCTACACCTAGTTGTTGGTCGCTATGCACATCCCAACCGCCATACTCTGGACGCCTTAAACAGCCATTATGATCGCCAATTCATGTGGCCCACTCGATGATCGAGATCTTTTACATAGCTCTCTGGTCAGTCTTTGATGATCTCTGGCCTGCGCAAACTTTGGTATAAAAGCTTTCGACTCCCGTTTGCCATTTAAAAAATTCTTTCAGCCTCGGCATGTGGCCTTCTCTCCCTGGCGTGTCCACGATGTGCTGTCTCTCTGTATTGGGCCTAGCTTCCTCGGTTGCGGCGTACTATTATATCGACAACACCAACAACACCGTGGTATATGCTCCATCCGGGTCTAGATGGAACACTTATTCTTTCGACACCCGAAACATCACCTTTATCCTCCCAGATGGTGATTTCACCGTAGACTCCTCGAGATGTTACAATCATAACTAGTGAGAAGTTTCCCAACAAAGTGCACTGTCAACGTCACGACCCTTACACCCTCCCCTTTGCAGTGCCCGTGCGTCCTGTCTGCCCGTCGAGGGTGACATGAGTCATCTGATTGAGACCTAGTTGCCGCCTGTGCCGTTGAAGACAATTGCCATATCACATTTCCATTCACAGGTACGCACTACTATCAGCCGTCATACCAGTCTTACTCAACTACTATCGAAAGGATCCAGACTTACAGTATATGTTACGCATGCAGGGTTTCAGGGGATCAAGGCAAGACTCACGATAGATGGCGGTCAATCTGTCACTGCAACCCTACCACCACCAACTCCACCATCGTACCAAACCCCAAACGTCTCGTTGTTCGACGTCCAGTCCCTCCCCAGCGCTGATCATGCCGCGATGATTGATCTCTTAGGTTGGGACAAAGGCACCACTTCTCTCTATTTTGATTATGCGCTTGTCAACGAAAGTCTTGTCGAGTCTTTTGTGCCGCCATCAACCCCTTCTCCACCATTTCCTTCGTTAATGGTGACACTGCCATCACGTCCCGCGGTTAACTCAACCGTATTGGCGATATTTCAGTCTTCGGCTACGCAACCAGCAACCACCTCTTTTACAACGTCTTTCACCTTAATTGGTTCCACCCTTACGTCCACACCCACTCGGTCGGTTTCTCGCGTCAAGTCCAGGTCCGTGTCTTCGTATAACGCAATTTCCCGCTAACACCATCCCCCAGCGCAAACCTTGGTGTTGTGGTAGGCAGCGCGTGCGCAGGATTTGCTGTTATTATCGTTATCACCACAAGTGTCATCTACCTCAAAAATCGTATGTCTGGTCGCGTCAAGTTGAGAGAAAGTCTGCGGCCGGATCCATTCTCCGCCACACACCCCCAACAGATCGAGTCGTTACCAGTACAGCCCTCGACAGACGAGAAGATGCGCAGGCGTTTCGTGGCTCGCACTGTGGCGGTGTATCAACCTCCCAGGCAGTCCAACGGCGAACCGGATGAATTTCACATTTTCTCGACCGTTGGCGACATACAGAGGTCGGATACTGCAGCTGATCCGTTTTTATATGACGACTTTGTCATCGATTGTCGACCTCCCGCAACCCCCCCAGATTCGGCACCTCCCGACTACCAACCGGCGGACAGCCAGATCACTCCTGACTCTTTCTTGTAGTCTCCCAATCAACCAACTTCACTCACTATCCATCAATTTCATGCTCACCTTACTTCAACACATTGGTGTAATGCAGCACGACCTACCGGCACTTCACCGCTTGCAATATCGTTATATCACCCACGTCACCTAGCATACAGTTCATGCTGATCGC
>JBBPKC010000261.1:5626-23383 GCA_038089055.1 Tylopilus aff. balloui
GAGCTCCTCCCTTCTATTCCACTTCAATGCAGGGGATCACTGGAGTTGGTGCCAAAACCTTTGGAGTTGATAGGAGATGATCAGGAGCTTGGTAAGATAGCTCTCTGAGTTATCAGGAACTTATGCAAGTGCATCTCCAACCACTGGTACTCACATTGGGCTTTCATTTTTTTCTTTTCCCTTAGTCATCTTCCATCTCCTTGGGACTTGACTAAGGTATTTCATTTTGTATCTATCTAATGTACATTGTAGTGGGCATCCCTGCCCTTATACTTAGTTTTGACACTAATATTCCAAATATCAGCAACAAAACTACACTGGATTAATTTGGAGATATTGAAGGAATTACATAAGCTGTATATATGTTTGGAAAGCCCTTGATCAGGGCTTTTCAATGAAACACAGCATCAATGGTACTCTAGTTATTTATCCAACAATCAAAATGTTACAAACATTGAAATAATTTTGTCAACAGAGGGTAACATAAGAAGACCACTGATACACTAGGAAATGATGCTGTGCACACAGGATCTAGCAACTAAAGATCATAGCATGCATACCATGGTAATACCCAGCAGGGTGATATGATAATAATGCTGGAAACCATTGTATGCCAATGAGAGAACAAAAAAAAGAGTGGAGCATTTGGGGCCTGATCAAAACTGATAACAGGACAGGCTGAATTGCCCATGTGAGGGGAAAGCCTGTGCTTGACTACCAAAGCCACATTCCGTCAACAAACTTTGTGAGTGGTGACTAAGGTAATGTAGAATTATACCCTGTTTAACCGTATCAGTGCGGGCCCCTCGACGGCTTGTGGGAAAGGAGTGGGCATTCCGCGTGAGTGATCACGGCAGTCCGACAGATAATTCGTTTAACAGATCGCATTCTGGGCCTACCCCTCAAAAATAGGTACTTTGTTTCATCGCCGCAGACAGGTATGTTGCGGCGAGGGCACCAGTTGCAACGATTAATCAAACATTTTTTGACGGCAGTGTTTCCCGGGGCTGCACAAGCGAGATAGGCTTCCATCGCCCAATTCAAAGCTTGCTGCTGGGAGTAACATGTACGGGACCGCTCATACCGTAACCTACTAGGTACATCTGCACTGGAGGTTATTACGGATTAATGAAACGAGCTTTTGGCCATGTCGATAGGATCATCTGTGGGTACATCGTTTATGTGATAGATTAAGTCAGGTAGCTTGATCAAGGTGTTTACTTACCATACATCTGAAAATCTCGGATGTCTGGTAACAAAGCGTTGACTTAGGCCTACAGGCAATGCCATCAGCATTTACAGCATCTTCGTCGCGGGATAGCGTCGACGCCCTGTCCAAAAGAGTGACACACCACGTTCCATACCACATCTACTCGTGCGGACTCAGCAGCGCAAAACAAAATAGAGTCACTTTGAACAGAGCTGGAGGTTCTGCCTTGGGGGTACCTCATGATCTCGAAGGCGACTTTTCGTACCACAAAATCTGGGCTTTGCAAGATACAAAGCTCCGCCATGGAGCACGCGATGGCGGAACCTACGCTGCATTACATTGAAACTTTGGCGTCATACGTGTCTCGCAGTCGTGATGGATTCAACGGAAAACCGAATTGCAACCATTGACTATTAGCTGGTACAGTAGCACTCGTCCTAGCCGGTTGAATTATGTACGACGTGGGCTACTCATTGTCTTGGAGTCGAAGTTGGTGGGGCAGCGGGCCGTAATGAGTTATGATCGATTTGTCAGCACCTGCTCGATGGCGCTGGTCGACTCGTACGTACGTCTTCTTCCTGTCGTTTTCCTTTGCTCGTCTCTTTCGGTACATGTCTGCATATGAAACTGATGCTTCGTCCTGAATGGAGGCTGTGGCCTATCTCCACCTTTCTCGGTCTCCTTGACCTCAAGACCGGCGTCACGATCGCACTCTTGTTCGCGGTGAGTGTTTGCTTCACCCCGCCAAAAAAGGGGAGGGATCGTCTTGCCTTTGAACGCTCAACGGCGTCGTTTAGCTCTTTAACAAGGCAGCAGGCGTATACGGCCTCATTTCAGTATTGACCGGCGCCGGGGGGTCGTTTGCACAGCTCAGCTTGTACCTATACTCCCTCCTCGGTCTAGTCGCGCTCGGATGGGGACTCAAGGTAGTCAAGGAGGTCAGTTCAGTTCTTCCCCACCGATCCGCTTCCCTCGTACCATGTCTGTCGTTTCGCGTGATTGATTTCCCTTCCCTCCCCCCCTAAAAAAATAAAAATGACCTAAAGGAAAATGCCAAACAAACGCTTTATTTTGCACATTTGTTCTTCGTCGATCACATGTTCTCGACGGCTTGGACGCTCTTCTTCGCGGTTGTGTGGTGGGTGTACACCCCGCATGACGGTCGACGCGTGGCCAATTCAGCAGCGCAAGAGGCGATTCGGCTCGGTGCTGGGATCAATCACACGATGACGGATGCGCAGTTGGCCGCAGCGGCCAACATTCTTTGGCACGAGGAAAAGGGCATCGCAGCGACGGTGATCGTCTTGTCTTGGCTCGCGAAAGTGAGATATATCGAACTTCGTCCGGTTTTGATAGTGCCGGTCGCTGACGTTTTGATCGTGCGATAGATTTACTTTGCGCTCCTGTTGTACTCGTATGCAATGCATCTACGCAGGGGTACGTTTAACACGATCCGGAATTGGCGTTTCCATTCCTCGGTGACCACCGGTTACGATCCAGCATACATGGAGGAGGAAGACGACCACGAAGAGTTCTACATGTCTTCTTTGGGAACACACTATCCCAACGGCACCTCTGCTCACATACCCGATTTTGTTGCGCAGGCGGGGAGTGGACGTCATTCCGCAAAACAGAGCAGAAGCTCACTAGGAAAGGTTACCATACCCATGCAGGGTAACGGAGAGGTTCTCTTCGAGGAAAGCAGACGATAATACAACCCTTAACGTGTCATACGGATTTTGATGAGCCATTTTCCCTTGATATATCTAGAAGGATAATACTATAGGAGCAAATTGTTCACGAGAATGATGGTGGCCCTGGTGTCAACTGACTCGCGCTCTCTTCACTCCGGGCTTTGACCAAGCACTACTAATCCCGTTCTTGCTGTTGCTGTATCTTTCCCTTACATCTTCTACCCACTTGCCACCTTCTGCACCACTAAATAGCCAAACATGGCTGTCACCATGTTGGGAGCATGATCAGGGTCCCAGCTAGCAGAATCACGTTACCTTCCTTGGACCCTCATGGGTTCCCTACCAGTCATTTCGCTTGATGTTCTCTTTCCATTCATCTGGGATCGTGGCACTTTGAGCCCATCTTTTGCACTCGGAGGTGGCGGAAGATCCCACTGCAGCCGCTCGCATAAATGTTGTACGATCTCGTCCGCGTCACCGAGAAGGATGACCTGAAAGCGTTTTGAGCAGAGCCCTTTGGAGGCGGGAACGTGGCTAACGCACATCGGGGTTGATATGCTTTATCGGCGTCTTATTGATGAGAATCTAACGAAGGGAGTGATGGGTCTCCGTGTTACATGACTTTCGGACTATACGCTGACCTGTGGCACGGAATGTGGTAAATGAGCTACATGTATCGGGGTCAGTCAGTAAGTCGGGAGGACTCGAAAGAGCCGGACGCACATAGAATCTCGGACACAGGGGAGACCTTGAGCGATGTACCAATGACTAATAAAAGGTCGACTCTGTCCCGGTCAATAAACAGCGCTTCGTCAAAATCGTCCGTAAGTTTCTCTCCGAAGAAGGTAATATCAGGCTGCAATGGTCGGGAACGGCCGTCAGAACACCTTCTCCGTAACAGCTCATGGGAGAGTACCTTCATCACGCCTACAGGTAGGTCGTCATTCTCATCACTATCGTCTTCCCACTCGTTCTTCTTCTTTCCCTTCTTCTTTGAATATCTGGTCTTTTGCGCTGCCACAGCCTTGTGCGCCGCTAGGCATACCTTGCAGTATGGGACGCGCTGATCAAGGATTTCACGCTCAATTTCACTACCGGGAACCTTGACTCGACATTGAAGGCATGTAGCCGTCTTGAAGGAGCCATGGCATTGCAAGACGCGTGTGATGCCTGCGATGGACTCAAGCGTGTCGATATTTTGTGTGTAATTCTGTGTGCAATCGAACGATTCACCCAAAGCTACGTATAGAGTGGAAATATGTGTGGCTCACGTACCCGAAGGAGCTATGATGGTCCAAGCGTGGAACTCGTTCGTGACCACACCCGTGAGACGACGGAAAACGATACCTTGTTTTTGTCTTCTAGAGTCTTGATGAATCGGTGACAAGGAGAGGGTATAAAATTAGATGGATATATTTGACTTGAAACCACCCTATTAGAATTCCGGGATTCCTGGCGGTGTTAGATCGTACCTTGCAAAGGAACTTTGTGGAAAGCACTAGTATTCAACCCCGGATGCTCAAGTGAAGATTTTTACTCACTAGAATACTAAATTGAGTAGTGAGCGAATATGATGGAAGGAAGGTCAGAACGGTCCAAGACGGAAACAACGGTTTCACCTCTAGGATTCTCTTTGAAGTAGTGTATGTCGAACCTGAGGGGATGTTAACACAAAGGGGTGGATTCAACCATCAAAGGAAGAAGACGAACATTTGCTGGGGGTCGTCCAAGTCGTATTGACCTCTTTCCTTCAGCGATGCGTACAGCCCGTTGCGGGACCTGAAGTCCGGGATGCCACAAGAAACACCTCATGGCTCTCAGGGAACATGCTTGTACTTTGAAAGAAAAATCACGTACTAATGCCTGCACCACTCAGTACCACGATACGTTTTGAGTTGAGTATGAGAGAGACCGCATCAGAAACCGTATTATATTGGGGAAGCTTTTCTCTTAAGTGCAATCTATCCAGGCGGATTCAGTTCAAAGGCTTTGCCCATACGTCATCATTTGACTCACTCTCTTGAAATTACCACTTTAAGGAAATACAAAAGAGTCTTTGGACGCTTATTTCTGAGTTCCGGGCACTACGTGTATCGTCAAAGTTTAAAAAAGAGGAAAAAAATGGAAGGATAAGGCATACCAGGCTAATACCGAATGCGAACAGCAGTTTGACAATAGGTATGGCTCGCATGACGACATACTCTTCAATGAACGATATCTTCCCTGGGAATGGAAGCTCGCTAATGTGTGATGCAGCTGGTAAACCACTTACCGCGTTCTTTCAGATGGTGCATCATTTTCCGGATCTCGTCCTTGGTCCAAGCCTGTACAGCTATCGCGGTTATGAGCGTTACATCCTTCCCAGAAGAGTGTATGGCGAAAAGCGAAAATTTTTATTCGCGAATGTCACACCAGCCCACCTTCCTCTTCCAACGCCTGGATCTCAGAATCTCCTATGTCACCGTCTTCGAGGTCTGCGGCGCCAACTGCTATAGGTCGTGTGCATCGTTCCTGCACCAGGAGAGAGAGATCCTCCGTGTCTGATGTGTCTGTGTCACTGTCGAGTTCGGTCATTTCATTGTAGACCTCATCGTCAAGTCCTTCCAGGATGTCCTCGATGGTGTCGGGGTCCACCTCGACATCCTCTGCAGCGCCGAGGAATACACGAAGTTGTAGAGCATGTAATGGGCTCAGCGGCTTCGACCTTGAGTCTCCACGTTGGCTTTGAGGTTTGTGCGGTTCCGGGTGACTCATCCGTCGTCGGTCGCCAGTGCCAGTGCCGGCGTTGGTCAAATGGGTCAACATGCACTTGGTACACGCCCACCAATGAAAGTCACGTGATGTGTGACGACGAGCGCTACCGCAAACGTTGTTGCCGTATCGCTTGAAGCTCGAAGACCGGAGGACGTCTATGTGGAGGCTGCTAGTGGACGTTGACGAGCTGATTGTCTAAATCGTATATGTTGGGTCAAATTTCTCTCCTTTATTGAGCAAAATCTGCGCTCAGCCCCGTGCACTCGCCAACAATGATCTGCATCCATTTCGATGGTTGATTAGACGACACCCAGTGTTTCCTTGATTGACGATGCTCAACTATTATGGGCGCCAGGTGGTCTCATATCTCCTATGAAACACGTGATCGGGATGTTATAAGTCACTGTTGCCCAGATAACCCCCCTCGATACGCATCTCTCCTGTCGACCATGTCGGAGGATACACCCGACAAGTCAGGTTCCGTTTATTCCGACACCCCGAACGTATTCGATGACTTTCCTTCCTCTCCGACCTCGCATAGGTTTACCTGCCCCGCATGTCACAACGCGTCTCTTGATGTGACAGCACGGCACACCCTCCCTCTGGAATTAATCGAATACATCATCGAGCTTTTCCACCAGCGTTATCGTTCATTCCGTGCTCTCCGCCCCTTGTTGGTGGTCAACTCCCAGTTACGGATGATTACCCTGCGGAGATACTTCGCCTCTTTGATCATATATTCTACGAAGCAACTCACTTCCCTATCAAAAATTCACATGTCCACGGTGTCGCGAAGTGATCCCACGTGGGGATGTGCGGGGTTTCACTGGGTAAAGTAAACAAAGCGCATATATCCCGTGGATCGCTGCCGTTTAGCCTTTTTCTTTTCATCTAGGAGTCTAACCGCACAATCAGGAGATCTCGCAAAGGCACCTTGGAGACCAAGCCTCCTGAGCGGTTTACGTGCCCTCCATATCTCTTTCTCTGCGGAGATGAGGTCAACGCAGAAGATTCGCTCGATGCAAATATTTGGTGTATCTTTAGCGAATTCACCGATGACTCACCTCACCGAGCTGACCCTCACCGAGCTGTGGCGCATCGATGCCTTGCTCTTGGGCACGGTGTCTGCGGCTTTCCCGGGACTTGTGTCTCTTCATCTCAGTTGTTCCGAACACCTTGACGTGTCCTGTTGCTGGGCTTGCTTCGAAGATAGCTCTTCAGCTGTCGTTCACTCTCCGATACCTAATCACTTCCCTACAGTGGCCGCATTAACAGTATGTTCTCTTGCCCATTGCCCTTTCTATATGAGAACACCCTCGTAGAGCACATTCGCGAAGGCACTAAAACCACTTACCAAGTTAACGGATCTCCACTTAGGGATATTCTTATCAGACGAAGAGATGCTCGAAAACCATATCGACCATTACGATAGCCCGAGAGCCTACTCACGTGCCCTCCGCATTAACCCTGGTCAGAATCGGAACTTACCGCACGCAGGAACGGTCCTAAGTCAGTCGGAATCCCCGAGAACAGCGCAACTGGAGCACGTGTCTTATACGGAAGATGAAGGAGACCCGCATGACTCGAAGACTGTGAAAAACTTAACATTTAACGAGGTGCTGCCATTCCCCCACGGTCCCGAAATGTGTCCGATCTGCTCGATCGTGGTTTCCGGCCCCGATGTACGTACACGCGAACTGGAAGCAAGCTTGGCGCTCGCACAGAAGCTCAGATCCCTGAAAACGATCGGCTGGAGTTCATTTTTTGGGTGGCAGCCTCACTTCAAGGATCGAAGGAAGATCGGAGACTGGCAAAGGGTGACCAAGACGTACGTTCTTCGTAGTGAGGGGAGAGTGCGAGTAAGAAGGCGACCTTGGGACTAGTCGATATCGTCTGTATATGGACCACCTGCAAAGGTCAGTAACTCGCCTGGCTTTCCCAGCCATCGCATCCTGTGCGCTTAGCCGTGGTCTTGGTTTCTCTTCATGTTTGTGCCTTGCAACCTTGTGTCCAGCAATGAACTGTGACATTTTGATGTTTAATTTTCCGGCCAGGATGTGAGGTCAGCTCAGCGCGTTGTCAAAGGAGTCCCAAAGAACATGTTTGCCATTATGCGTGTAAAAGTGGCGGTTCAAGTTGACATAACCCAGAGGTGGACATTGTTATTGAAAACAATGGGATGATAACTTGAACGCGCCACTCGGCAATGACCACGTCCACACTTCAGTCGGGAATGCGCCCACAACCCGCAACCCCATGAGAGCCACTAGCAATAGCCCACAAGATATTGTGATGGCGTATAAGGATATCCTGGGTCTCCTCTTGGGTCCCCCTTGAGTGGCAAGAGGCCATCCTCCCTCCGAGAGCAACCTGTCTCCGTCTTCAGCATCATAACACTACTCCCTTTGCGACCCCCGCTTTAATTTGATCAATTAATATGACATTTACCTCCGTAGCTCATACCAACTCCAAGACGGCAGAATTCGCCTGCCTCTTTGATTTATTTAACCGCGTCGCAACGCGACGCACTCGGACCCTCGCTGGGGACGCCAGTGAAGTCATCTCTTCAGACGACATTGTCAACGTTCCCGCAGAGTTCGCCCCCGTACTCAAGAATTTATCCACGATCCTTTCTTTGCGCATGCGACGCGACGAGGAGCATGCCCGTTGCGCCCCTGTCGTGTCCGCGACTAAACCGTGCCACAATGCTCACACCAGCACGCCCTCCACGACGCTTACGGCTGAGGGTCTTTCGCCAGGTGACAGCGCGACAGAACCTTTTGACGAGGCCGAAGAAGGTACCGAGAGCTTGACCTTTCCGCTCGGTGAAGGCTATCCGTTCACCTTCAGGCTCATGCTGCACAAGCTGTATGATCTAGACGAGTGGGCAGAGAAAGTCAAGGGCGCGGTGGAGGCATCCAGGTCGCAGTTCAAGCCCCTTGCGGAGCGCGTTCAGAGCGTCGGCCAGGACGCCACGTCGGGCATCAACGGACGAAGGACAAAGGAAGAACGCACCATGCGACCTGACCTTGGCGTTTCCGCCAAGTTCAAACCTCCGAGGACGTCGAGACAATCGCAAGCGGCTGTGCTGTCTCGAGACACGGCGAGCAACAGGGACAGAGGGGAGAAACGAAACGGCGCTCGACCTGCGCTCGGTGCCTCTGCCAAGTTCAAGCCGTCGACTCAAGGTACGGCGGGGCTCCTGCGTTCGGCCGCGTTGCCCTCAAAACCGGCTGAAACGAGTCGCGTGGTGAAGAAGAGATGTATCGGACGGAGAAAGTCTCTTAATGGTCCGATATCGACTGGCGTTTGGGTGTACGACGGGGCCATCTCGGCCACGGAGGTCGCCGAGGCTCATCCCGCGCTCGAGATTACGCTCTCCACGACTAGTAGGGCACGAAGCGCGTCCGAGAACCGTGCACGACATCGATCGTTGACGGCTCTCGAGGACATGCCGACTCGGGATACCGCGAGACGCAAAGTTAGGATTACCGTTCCGCTTCAGGAGGCCGAATATGTTCCGCCGCGGCCATCGTCGGTTTCCCGGGAGATCGTCGCCAAAACGGAGGGTGTAGTGAAGAGGTCGGTCGCTTCTGTTATCACTCCTGAATCGTGCAAGAGAATCACCGTCAAGCGACCTTTGTGCGTTTGAAATCCTTGGATGAATTTTGCTGTTAAAACTTTAGCTCACGACACGGAAAGTGGCGGGCGAGGGGAATTCCCACTTGGTCCTGCACCCGCCTGATACGAATTTTAGGCTGTACGACTTTTTCACTTCTTAATTCCCGAAGCATGTTTGCTTGTATCATGCGCGTGGCGTTCAGTACATAGTTTTCGAAACCTTGGATTCGTAGTCAGGTATTTAATCACCTCTTCGTTTTCGCAGAATTGTTTTGATTTGATGCGTACCGAGTTGGGGGGGACTGAATGAGAATGAGATCTATACTGTGCGATTTGTAGTCAATGAAAGGGATGTCTCACTATGTCAGGTATCTAGGGCATTCCGCCGCTGAGAACGGCATTGAGAAAAAGAAGGAAACGAGTAAATGACTCATACGACCGAGCGTGGGTCGTGATAGCCGTGACAACCGGATGGCTTAGTCGGATGCAGGGTATTGACATTGCTGGCGTCAGCATGGCTCGCTGGGTCCTGTACAGTGGACATGACTTTGCTGCATAACGGACTGCGGCAGCGGATAGCACAACCGTGGAACAACAGCACCTGAGATACAGATTCAGTGATGGCAACAGAAATTGACCTCAGGAGACAGGCAACCTTACAAAGGGTATAGGAATGATGGCCAGAGCGATGCCGGCGAACTGTGTATCAGACCATATGTATGTGAGGCTGTAACGACCAGACCGCCGCGCTCAGCCGCTAAGCCAAAAGGTAGAAATGCTGAATGTGTACCATTCAGTATCCCGGATGTAGGTACAGGGATCTTAGTAACCCAGAGTGAGTTACAGAGACGTTGCGAACAGGTCAAAAAATTGCAAAGAGCGGAATGGCAAAGCTGGCTATATTATCGATAATCACAGACGTGAACTTGAGATCATTAAATGACCGGCGTGCGGCACAGGCTCTACCCAGTCGGAGCGGAAGACACGCATGGGCCATAGCTTGTGAGAATAAGACAACTCCATTAAATGACAACGGGACGGCAAGCACTACCAGTTGTCCAAATACAAAAAGACAACCGAGGCAACAAAAGTACCAGACATGAAAGTCTGGACGCCAGCGAAACAAAGCCGTTTGGAAAAGGGAGTTGAAAACAGGCTTGCTGTTAATGCGATAATT
Organism: Tylopilus aff. balloui; assembly: GCA_038089055.1. Taxonomy (NCBI): domain Eukaryota; kingdom Fungi; phylum Basidiomycota; class Agaricomycetes; order Boletales; family Boletaceae; genus Tylopilus; species Tylopilus aff. balloui. The sequence continues at coordinate 16,083 of JBBPKC010000261.1, forward strand.
GGCCAAACCCAATGAAATTGCTGCAAAGCAGTCCATGCAAACATGAGCATTGCCAAGGGAAACAGAACCGCGACCAGACGAACAGAGCTAAACACCATAAGTCATGGAGCAATACAAACCGTCACCCGATCAAGCAGAACAAAACGCCTCACACGAGAGACACCCGAAGCTGTCGGATTTGTGGCATTAGATTGTCGATCTGTCATGACATACCCTCCTTATGCTCGTGGCCACGGGTTCGGTGAGCAGCACCGCTGTAGATGAGTCTGATAACCCTACACTGCCACCGAGATTAGGACACATACAAATTGGCCAGGTGCAAGATATTTGCACGAGCCTGTGCAATGCTGGCTGCTTCCTCGGTTTCCTTTCTCAGTTTTTGTGCGAGATGCTGCAAGTGACACTATTACGGGCCCCTTTTTATGATTGTCTCCCCCGTCGCTGACGTCCTCCAGGCAACCGTTCCGTACTATTCTCGTATCTGGTGGTGTCCCACTGCCGAGTTCTCAGGACTCCCTTTCCATGCAGCCGGTCCGTTTCGGAATGGTCGACAGAATCTGCCTTCTCTCTACATCCCGTCGTACAACCCGACGTTGACTGCCCTCATTCGTGCTAGACGGTCCAAGCCAACAGATCGTGCAGCTGAGTCGAAACGCTTCATTGTGATCGGTCAAGGGAATGCCCCTGGCAAGAGCGAGTTGCCGTCTGTAGCTGCAGAACTGGATATGATTGGTAAAGGCATCGACGGTCTCGCTGTATTCACACGGATCGATGGAGGTGCGGCTTGCATTTCCAGGGCCGTCGAAGAGCTCGGAACTGGCGAATGGGTGCACTTTGCATGTCATGGTATCCCAAATCCCGAACGCCCGTTCGAATCCGCGTTTGCTCTCCGAGACGGACGGTTTACAATCCAACGAATCATTAGGTGCGGGTTAAAGAACCCCGAATTTGCGTATCTATCTGCGTGCCACACAACCGTCGGAGATAAGGAGAGTCCAGATGAGGTGATCCACCTTGCCTCGGCGATCCAGTTTGTCAGGTTCCGGTCTGTGATTGGCACGATGCGGGCTGTGTCGGACGGTGAGACGAGGAAGAATGCGCCGATGTTTTATAAACACATGGTGGATGAATGTGGTCGTCTTGACTATACCCGGGCAGCGTATGCGCTGAACAAGACGATGCGATCTGTGGATATACCACTTGACCAACGTATTCTTTATATCTATCTCGATGCATAGTTCCGTTGTACTTGCTGCCCTGTTGGTCCTGTGTTCGCTCTGTTTCTTTACATCGTTCGTGTGCTTGTACTGCTGTCGGATATGTTCTCTATGGTTGCTTTCGCTTTGCATTGGTTGTACTCTCGTTGGTATAAATGTAACTGCCGTTACCACTTCAGCGGGCGGGCAAGGCCTCGCCCTCGACATTCCGCTGTAGATCAGTGGACTCACCTTTATATCGACTACTGGGTGCAATACATGGTTTGATCAGCCTCTCGTCCCTTTCTCACAAATGATTGGTCTTCTTGAGGGCGACAACCAATCAGAGTGCTCCAAATTCGCCGACGCGGCTGGGTAGGTGAGCTACTCCCGCAAGGCCTCAACGACTCTACTCCCCCGCCTTGCTTTGAAATGTAAAAACGCCTGTCCATGTCTTTGTTCTCCCTAGGACTTTACTATCAGATCATCTTTTATCGAGTTGACGCCAAGGAGGTCTTGGCCCTTCGAAGGGTAAACTTTGAGACAACCACAACGCACGACCGGTCGAATGACCCGACTCTAGACATGCAAGTATTTCTTATTTTTGCTTGTGCTGAAGTGGGGTAGGTGGACGAATGGGTAAGATTTCTCTGTAGTGGGTGGTCCCGAATTGTCGGGATGCTCACAGTAGGTTGTCCGTCTCGCGAGTCTTCGTGGATTCCTATGCGCTTGGGCACGTGGAAAAGCTCGTCGCAGTGAGGGTGGGACGGGACGAGACATGTAGGTCAATTTTTGGGATGGGTTCCTCGGTGCCGATCGGATCGGTGAGTGGAGAGAATACAGTTCACCGTGCGTTTGGCGTTGCTGATACGTCCGAACCAAACAAGAATTGCTGAAGCGTGAACATGCGTCGGGCACGTTCCGAGACCTCAAAGTCCTTATCGTATCATGGAACGTCGATGTTGCGAAACCAGATCCCCTTGTCGGGCGACCCTGAAAACGTCACCTTCCTCCATGACGTCCTTACCTTTGTCGACAGTCCCGATATCACTTCCCTTGACCTCCAGGGGTGATTTCGCAAGATGGTAGTCAGACGGTCCTGAGAGGAGCCAAAAAGAAGGGCGAGGAGGGAAAGATTACTGAAAAAGTGGCGTCGAGTAACGAGGTAGCATGGTCGAATGAATCGGGCGGCCATGCTGGTGATGCTCCCTGAACCACCGTATACGGCGATCCATACAGAGTGTTTGGTCACCGGGGCTATTCACGTTCATGTCCGTCAAGAAAACAGTGAATGCTTCCGTGAAGGGCCCTGTGACGTGACCATCAAATAGGGTGTGGGAGGGCACTATGGATATAGGTAGGAGTCGTCCGGTGTTTCGCATGGGACTATATATGGACTGACGACGTGCTTTCAGGACGACATCGTTGCGTGGCTCGTGATTGACGACTCAGGCGTGTACTTCAGCGATCGCTACCTGGCTGCAGGGTAACATCGCGTTCGTCAGCGCAATACAGACGTGACAACTTTCCTAGAAGCAGCCGACGTGTACTCTGTGGAGCGTGTCAAATAGTAGGGATACGTTGGTGGAGGCGACGAGTCGATGGAGCTCAACCGTGAGAACGTTTTTGCGTGTCTTAAGTGCTTGACTGTCATCTCTGAGAAACGCTGATACAACAACGTTTCCGTGCAGTTAAATTAGGATGAAGAGCGACGGTGGTCATCCCTCCTCCCTTCTCCATGAAGACTATTTTTGTTTCGGGCCGACAGGCATCCGGCGTCGATGCAGTGCCTGCAGTGCCTGAAACGGACAGCGCACACAAGGGGGGAGCGGATAAATAGATGGGGGACTTTCGGCGGTGTGAATGGATGTCAGGTAGTTTGCATACACTCCCCGGGACCGCTGGGGTTTAGTCAAATACAAGCGTCATACATGTCCGTGGCGTGTTCAAGCGATGCATAGGTAGGAGTGGGGTACTAAGAGGTAAAGTTTATGATCATCTCAAGGGTCTGCGGTACCGGATCGACTCACCGAGATTAATCGGTGGATATTTCTACGACCCCGCCCGCATCTAGGGTACCTCTTTGCACATTTCCACCTCGGGCGCGGACGAAATCCTCTATATTCTTCAGTCGACCATTTTGGGTGTCGTCCTTAAACCAGCCGAGATTGTCCGCAATTAAATGCCTGTTCGCGGGCATGCAGGGTGAGCGTGTACCAGTAACGCACGTTTCACTCGTACCGGTTCTTGCAGCTTGGGCATTGGATGATCACAATTCCGCGTTCGTACGCACGCTTGGTGAACGTGTGCGCTGAACGGTGGTTACACCCGTCGGCAGTACATGTGAATGCAATGGCAAGACGTGGCTCCTGAGGGTCCAACCGGTTGCGCGGTGATGTCGATGGTTCGTCCTGCGCTCTGGCAGCAGACCAGTTGGCGCGGACAGGACCCGTGCGGTAAGCCGTCCTCGAGAGCGTTCTGGCCGTACGCCATGCCGGGCCACTGAGGAACCTCACAGCCAACATGCTTGGTAGTGGCGAGGCGTGTTCGGCATCGATGCCGGAATAAAATCTCCGCAAACGTCGGAGTGTGAATCCTTGCACACGCGCTTGTGTCGTCGCGATGGCACGACGACGACAATGGCAGAACGATCGCGACGAGCGAAGGGCAACTTCGACAAGCTTGCTGAGTATAAGCGCATTAGAGACGGTGGCACGAGGAAGTGGAAGGTGCGCATCGTACATTTCACACTCGACTGTGTTGACGCGTTGATCAGCCCGAAGAGGATGTCGCGCTGTACGACGAGGTCACTGAGGAACAATATAAGAGCATCGTCAAGGGGAGACTGCAGAGAGATGATTTCGTCGTGGAGGATGGTGTCGGCGGGTATATGGACAATGGCATGGATGACTGGACAGGCCAGAATGATCCTGACGAGGAGGGCGATGAGGAAGAGGACCTGCGAAGTCGAAGAAACTGTACGTTTGCCTCAGTTCTCTGATCGTCTTCTTATCCTCGATCATTGAGTAGCCAAGAAGAAGGCGACCAGAGCATCCGCAAAAGCAAAGGCACCCCCTCCAGTCAAGCCCTCCATCAGCGCGTATCGTCCAACTATATCTGCGGAACAGGAGGAGGACTTCATGGCCAATTTATTAGGGGGCATAGACTCAGCACCAATACCAGCCCCCGTGCAATCGAGGAAGCGGAAATCCTCACCCATCTTAGACTCTGACGACCTCGTACCGGATCGTTCCTCTTCACCGGTGCCGCACAGAGAAAATGCCGGTACCTTCGCCTACTCATCAGATGGAACTGCAGATGTTGACTATTTGTCTAATCCACCATCAAGCGATTTCGAAGATTACTCCTTAATGGTGAGCCCAAAGAAGAAAGCACGTGTAGTCAATGGCCCCTCGGCCGTGACGCCCGCAATAGAACGTATGGGGAAATTGGAGGTCCATAGTGGTTCAGAGGGCGCGTCTATGGACTTTTCGGATATTGACATGAATGACTTCATGGATATCGACGACATAGACGCCAAGCCCAGTGTTGCCGCGAAGAAGGAGTCACGAAGTATTAAACTCGGTTCTAAACCCATCTTAAGTGGTGGGGACACACCAAAGAAGGAGAATCTCATCCCTCCAACGTGGCTGTCTGTATATGACTCTCTTACTGTTGTCTCCGACGACACCCTAGGATCCAAGCCCGCGTTCTCTTCGAAGACATCCATTAACGCGCTCGAGGACGATGGTAGTTTGCGGATGTTTTGGTTGGACTATCTCGAGCATGGCGGTAAACTCTACCTTATCGGCAAAGTGAAAGACAAGACCACCAATACTTGGGCCTCTGCCTGCCTTTCTATCCAGGGAATCCAGCGCAATTTGTTCGTGCTACCCAGACCACTGCGTGTCGTTCAGAACGAGACCGAAGATGGTCGGGTGGAGATAGTGGAGACTGACGTTGTACCAGAGAAGGCGGACGTGTACAGTGACTTTGACAGAATACGCCGACAAATGGGGATAAAAAGCTGGAAAGCGCGTTGGGTGACACGGAAGTATGCCTTTGACTATAAGGACGTCCCAAAGGAAACGGAATGGATGAAAGTCTTGTACTCATATGAAGGTGAGTGACACGTCGACACGTCAGGTGTGGACTCAGTATCCATAGAACCACAAATCCCTATGGATGCTTGTTGGCCTCCTAATATCTACAAGATATTTGGTACAAACACGAGTATCTTCGAACTATTCGTTTTAAAGCGGAAAATTAGGGGACCTTGCTGGTTGACAGTAAAGAATCCTGCTGTGGAAAACCAAGGCGTAGGTCATTACAATACTCGTTCCGTGCCACGTTGACTTGGCCCGCCGCCCAGATCTCTTGGTGTAAACTCGAGGCTAACGTCTCTGACCCAAAGGACGTGATCCCTATGGGTGACGATGCCTCAGAACCACCTCCCCTGACGATCATGAGCCTAGCTGTTCGCACGGTAGTGAACCACCGCGAAAATAAACGCGAAGTGGTTTGTGTTTCCGGAAGGATATGGCGTGACGGTGGGCTTTGATCCGTAACCTGGCCTGCAGACATTTGATTCTAGTCTTCAGTACAGCTGGACGACCCGACTCCGCCAGAGCAGTTACCCTGTTCCGTGCATACATTTGTACGCCCTCTGGACAGATTCCCTGCCAAATTTGAGAACCAGGCAAAAGCCAACGATAAGGGTATGATATCGCCGATGCAGAATGAACGTATGCTTCTTAATAGTCTCCTTGGCAAGTGCTCAATCGCTTGTGGATGGCGTGCTGTTCTGATCGTCTCTTGCTAGTCACACTGTTCAAAGCAGATCCAGATGTCTTGATTGGCCACGACTTCCTGGGTGTTTCTTTGGACGTTCTTTTAGGACGCATGAAAGACCTCCGTGCCGAGCATTGGTCCCGCCTTGGACGATTCAGGAGGGCAAAATGGATTCCGATTGGAAGACAAGGGACGAATATTAAGTTCCTATCTGGTCGACTACTATGCGATCTCGCTAGTGATGGTGCACGCGTACGCCATCAATATCTATTGTTTTCATTATCTTTTTTGATTGATCAATCTCCTGCATAGAGTATGATCTCATCTACGACATGGTCTCTCAGCGAAATGTGCAAGACACACCTCAAGTCTGAACGACAAGATATTGACCCAGACGACACTGCGGCATACTTTGACGGAAGTGTTTCCTCACCAGATATGCTCGTGACATTCGTGCGACACTGTGAACTCGACGCTCACTACCAAATGGCCATCGCATCTAAGGTGCAAATACTACCGTTGACGAGACAACTCACAAATCTCGCTGGAAATGCCTGGTCAGTATTCGTTCCGTTTGTGGTTCACCAAAGCGAGCAAACCGTAGATCACCTTTAGGAACAAGACCTTGAACGGTGGACGCGCGGAGCGCAACGAATACATTCTGCTTCACGAGTTCCACAAACTCAAATATATTTGCCCTGACAAGACGTTCGGCAAAAAAACACCTAAGATCGAGCCTGAAGCCGACGACGCCGATGGGGATGATGGCGGGACGAAAGCTGGTAAAGCAAAACGAGATAAATATAAGGGTGGTTTAGTGTTCAAACCTGAGCCACGCTTGTGGGACAAGTTGATTTTGGTGATGGACTTCAATTCGCTCTATCCTAGTATCATTCAAGAGTACAACATCGATTTCACTACAGTGGAGCGACTGCCGGAGGAGGTTTGTGGTGTCTGGTCTCGGGAGGGCTCGACTTTTCTGACGTATTGAAAGGATGACACGGTTCCGGAACCTCCGAGCGCGGAGGTACCGCAGGGCGTGTTACCTCGGCTGATCGCAACGCTCGTGCAACGGCGCAGACAAGTGAAATCGCTGATGAAGGATCGCTCGATAACCCATGCGAAATTGCTTCAGGTAATGGAACAACTGGACGTAGGAAGCTGAGGACTGACGACGCTTGCGCGACTTAGTACGATATAAAACAGCAGGCACTGAAGCTTACTGCCAACAGCATGTATGGGTGTCTCGGATTTGAATACTCCAGATTCTATGCCTGTCCTCTGGCTGCACTGACGACATCCAAGGGGCGAGAG
>JBBPKC010000263.1:11162-30657 GCA_038089055.1 Tylopilus aff. balloui
GCGACCTAATTATGTCCCTGCAACCCTAGTGCTCATCGGACTTCTTTGATAATCCACCCCCATCCGAAACGGAAGTCGGGACGTAGCGATGGTCAGGGCTGATGATCCTGAACATATTTTCAGAATCAAGTAGGACCGGAACAACGGCTCCCCCCTCGACGTATTCCCTTATTATCAGTCGTGTAGTCGCAGTTCAGCAGCACACGGGATGGGCTTGTGTGATGCAACACTCGGTGTGGACGACGTTGGTCCCCGGGGTTTCGCATGCTTATTGACAGTTTTGAATGGTAGGCACGCTCCTTGTGGGCATATTCTGTGAGTGTCCGCGATTTGTACCATTGGTTACCGTCTGACTCTTGTGAATCAAGTCAACACGTTCTTGTATGGCCTCGTCCTTTATCAGTTCGTGGCATACCACAGGACCAGTAGGTTTATTTTACCGGAACCAAATAACGCCTCCCTTTGTCTATAGATTAACGATCGACCAACAGTGAAGTTGGTTGGTCACCTCTCGTGAATTTAGAGTTTTGGCCTATTCTAGGTGTATGGTACTCTTCTTGTTCATCTTGGATACCTTCCACAGCACCTCGTGAGTATGATTCGTCGTTTGTTGGGTGTGACACGAGTTAATCATTTCCGCAGGGTCATATACTTGGCATGGGATTATACGTCCGTGATCATCTTCGACTTTGGTTTCTATTTATGCTCAGTGTATTCTAGGGTGACGAACTATGGCAACTTGGCTACTCTTGCAGGTGTGCAATCATCGCATTGGCCCCTTCATTTCGATTTAATCCTGATAGTGCTGGTAGTTGCTGGGTGGCCATACACATTTACTCCCGTTGCCTCTGCATTCGTTGCTTTGGTGACACAGGTTTATCTGGGATCCCAGTATATTAAATACTTGCGAACTGAATCCCGAATTGAATCTCCATGACTCGTAGGATTTGGCGTCTGACAAGTAGCCAATTCCTGTTTGGTGTGGCTATCCTGCTGGCGGTTCCTTCATTTATTCTGGGTGTGACTTGCAACATTGAGGGTTGGATCATTAAAGTGTGCATCTCATGACCGTCGTATCACGTTATACCAATCTCACCGGTCTAGTTTGTCTGAGTTACCTCACATTACTCCCCTTGTGAATGCTTGGTTGTCCATGCAGGTCGTCGTGGCAAGGATAGTTATCCCCGCCACCAGTCACTTTGACCACTATCTGTAACGCTCCTCGGATGTTACCGGAGCAGTAGGATGCCAGACGAGACGTCATCTGCCCGACAGGCAGTATATATACCAGACACCCGCCTGTATCTCACATTCTTTTCTTCTCTCTCTGAACGACGTACGTTTAGCACGTTCTGCTCCGAGTGTACCACCGCCGGTGGTTCCACTATCTTCTCTCGTTCGCGCACTGGTTTCCAGAAAACGGACACGATTCTGAACCGATTGATTCGTGGTGACATCCAGACAGGTCTCTTCTCCGGCATCTTCTCCTTGGGTAGCTTAACCACCTCCGTTGTTCTCCCGAACACAAATCTGTTCGGTATGTTCGCCATTCCAGCTGGTCGTATCTACTCGAACATGAGTTTCCTGGTACAGCAGTCCATGGGTTGACTGGTTCTTTTTTTTTGGAAGACCCTCTTGAATATTATCCTCACTCGTGAGATACTGAGGGTAGAAACGACTATCACAGAAGACGGAACTAGGAGCATTGTGGTGGGTTGGTTAGCCAGTGGTCATTGTTCATTATCCAACACTACGCAGCTCGATTCGGTGTACTGGCCATCCATCAGCTCGCAAGCCATTTTGAGTCCCGACCTGCATCTCGCTTAGAAAGGTACGCGCAGGGGATGTGTGATTGCTCGTCTTCTATGGATTTGAAGGGTTAAGCGAAGTGACACTCGGTGGTACTGAATGCCGACATTGCATGTCACATAACGTCCAATCAGGACATGATCGATTCTCACTTGGATGTGAGGAATCTTATCAGCGAACGTCGCCAGCACCGTTTTATGACATTTTTGTAACCTGAATGACAGAAGGTACGCGGCCAGCGTATGGAGTCGACCTCCTTCATCCGTGTGAGGCCATTCATTCAAGCTCTGGCTTCGCTCGGTGCACTCGACCCTTCGCTCTTTCTTATCACCTTCTCCTGCATTTCTGTGCCACTCAACGTGAGATTCCGGAGCGCCAGAACTGAACCTATCCTCCGAGAGGAGCCGCGTCCCAAGTAAAAAAAAACGTCCACAAGCACTCGGATGTTCATCTAAAACGTTGCGAGACGGCCGTGGCCGTATCGGATCAACCCAAATTATGCCGTGGTCATGGAGGAGGCGGATAGCGAGCTTTCAAACATTCGGTCCAAAGGCCCAGTTCGACTGTTGTAACTTCGGTAGGTCGCCTTTTTCCCGGTTTCTCCACGGGTCGATGCCAATACCGGCTTGATGAGTCTTGCGTGCTAGCGTACCCGAGTGCAAAGCAAAAGTAAACATTATTATAGGTGGAATTTGATTGCATGACGTGCTCAATCAAGTCCTTTCAGAACACGTCAGAGCTACTTATGGTGCACAGTATGTAAAAATTCCGGATTAAAGCAACTTTGTCTTTGTGTTCGTGACTGATCCATGCACTCCAAGATTCGTGAGCAAAAGGACATGATAGTGCCAGACGCGTTGAGGAACCCTCATGCCACGTCTAACAGAGGAGTGGATCGGTAGCGACGTGGCACGCTAGTGAGTGCGATCATGGCATTTGCTTTTCGTTACGTATCTGAGGCAAAGTTTACCAGGCTCACAAGTCCAATTTCCAAATCTGACTCGACGACGCTGCACCGTTCGGGGCTGTGAGAATTGCAAGATAAAGTTCGTCGTAGCCGATACTAATTCAGCGCAAGGCTGCAGTGGTACAGGGTGGTGACAAATCACTGTGATGTTATGCGCTGTAACAAATCACTCCCTGGATCCGACGATGTTCAGGTAACAAGTTGAAGCATGCGTTGCATTTATGTCGGGCTTTTTAGGTAGGCGACTTCTCATGAGAGGTCGAGGTGAGCGCTTTCCGCTTCATAAGATGGAAACCCTCGCCATGCGCTTGTTATTTTGTTTTCTCCCGCAAGAGGTGCTGGCCCTTCCTGAGTCCCGCCCTCGGGACGATCCGCACGGGTTGTCGAGGCCCTTGTGGAGAGGATCGGTCGGGGCTTTTAGACCACCTCAGTCTCCCCCGACATCAGTCAGATACAGTCACTTTTTTTTTGAACAGAATGCGCGCTGACAATCCATTTTCAGACTACGACGTCGCCATGGATAACTGGCTGCAGCGGGTGCGTGCGCTTGTTATTCTTGGCCAGGATAGGGCTTTGGCAGAACAGATCACTGCCAGAGAGGGCGCCATTGATCAGACGTTGGCAGAGCTCAGTTGGGGTTGCTCAGCTGAATGGCGATGGGCGAGTAGACTCGCTGGTAACGGTTGAGAGAGAGAGAGAGCATCAACCAGCGAAATGGTAATCAACGAATTGAGCAACTCGTGCCCGGGTCAACCGCCAGGTAGGGGCAGTATGCTTTATGCTCAACAATTGTTCGATTTTATCACCCAGAACTGACCCCACGCGATCTCATGCAGGCCTTGGAAAGTAGCTATACATGGTACGTCGGATATCTAGATTTCAAAGCTGGCCGTTCGAGCTTGTTCCGGCGAACGCGAGTCTTGCTATGTATCGAGACTGGACTTACTAACTTGGGTGCATTTCCACACCGGAGGGGGGGACGACGAACATATATTCTGTCACATGCTCAATTGGCTGGTGTACCGAAGTTCGAACGGAGCTGTACTGGGGGGTTCAACTGACTTTTCGCGCCATAAACTAGAGACCTCGCAAGCAAGGCAACCATCAAATGGTAATATTTACGATCGTTCCCCACTGGCCTCCATTACCATACTGCGGAACCCTAGCAGGCCTCATCTTTCTGCAAGCCGTACACCCCGCTCGGAGTCGTTCCTGTCATCCTTCCTGAGCTGGTATCGCGTTCGGCTCTGTGTTGGGTGGCATCACTACGCCCTCGTGCATATCGGTGCTTTCATTGGACAAAACTTCCTCTGCAACACCTTGCTCCCACCAGATCGAGTTTTCCACGGTCGCACTGATCCAGCACCCCATATCGAGCTCGTCGATGGACATGTTCCCCACTTCGATCCCGTCGTATTCCTAGTCGATGTCAGCCATCCAATAAATACCCTCAACGAGAATCGAAAATACTACATACTAGAATGTCTTGGATCGCGTGCAGCGTGTCACTTAGTGCTTCCGCCATTTCCTGTGTCTTTTGAGGGATGGCACAGAGCAAGCCAAGTTCCTGTGGTACATCGAGATGAACAATACACGTAAGGATACGAGAGACGAGCGAGTCTTGGTCTGTCCAACGAAAAAGAAAGCACCAACCGGTGGGCCCGGATTAGTGCTTCCACAGCTGACATATTAGGGACGAGAATACACACCAAACGGCCGACCAATTCCACTCGTACTCGCGATCATGATAACAACTGGTCTGTGTTCTATAGCACCCGTATTAGTGCGAACGATAGCTTGGGGTCGATCAATGAACGTCTGGTGATCAATAATGTGGGCCAGTCGATTTGCGAGAGTCATGTTTCGAACGAATGCGAGATCGCACCACCCCCTGGCGATCGAAGCCCATCGTGACGCGCTGAGCACCTCTATCGATACGCTGCGCATAATCTTGCGTGCATGCCCAAATCAGCTTCGCCTGACACGAGATAATCCTATACGGACCTTCGCAAACGCAAGCGTGGACTTGGATGTCTTATCGAATACCCCGTCGCTTCCATTGGGTGACACATACTGATAGCAGACGAGGACTGACCCTACACCTTCCGATGGGTCATCAACACTCATACACGTTCGGTACTCTATTGAACGTGCGCGAATGGATCTGCATCAAGCGTCGAACGTCGCGTGACAGAATGCAAGTCAAAATGGGTACGAACCGGCTTAGACATTTGTGAAACGCATCACGCTGGGTGATATTGTGCGCGTCTATACCAGTTGATCCGTTCCCGGACTCTGTGCAGTCAAGAGAAGGTCTACGGCGTCCGTCAGCGTCGTTCACGCTATGCACGATCTCAGAAGGGAGAAATAGAAATACGTACACTGGGTACTGAGAGATCCCAATTTGATGTCTGCTCGCATTGTTTGAGGAAGTGATGGAAGTGGGTTCAGATGCGCTGTCCACAAAGGTTCAGTTTTGACACTCGGACGGTTTTCGTATTCTCACCTGATACACGCAGCATCGTCCGTCGTTTCTTGGCTAGAAGCGTGGCCACCCTCGTCCACAAGCTCTACAAAATACGCCGATTCTTGGCTGCGAACGTGAATGTCGACATGTTTCATAAAGGCGAGGTTGACGAACACACCGACCTCGAAAGGATACCGCTCGCAGTATCAAGGGTTTCCACTACTTCAGTCAACTGTTTGGTGAAAGAATGGGTTTCTGATGCTGAAAGGCGACATTCTTCATACACTGAAGTCGAGAGGGTTGTAACGCCATTTGTGGTCCGAATACTCTCGGTGGCACCCGGGGTCATTTCGTCTGTCCGGCAGGGTGAGCCTGCCATGTCCTTGCTTGACAGGGGCCGGCTTTCGGTCGTATCAGATACCGCGCAAACTAATGGAGCCGTCGCCAGGGTTTGATCGGGTACCAGAGAATTAAGCACCCTTTTGACACTGCTCTGGGAAGTCGATTCCGAATCTGTAACGTCGTCTGTCACTTCCACTTGCTCTACATAACTTTGCATCCCTGTCTCATTGGGGTGTTCAATGTTGCAGGCGGTTTGCTCTGAGCGTGCTGTCAAATGTATTAAAACACCGTTTACTTTGATGCCATCAAAGATAGGGTATTGATTTAGGTCACCGTCACCGAGCGAACCTTCCCGCTGACTGAAAATAATCAATTATTTCCTTTCAGTGATAAATTACGACAATGCAAGTAAGATGACGCACGAGAATGTTTCGTGAGCGGTGCATTTTTGCTCCCATTGAACGCTAGAGCGGTCCACTTGTTCCTGTTTATTGCGATTGTCTAGCTCTGACGCGCTTTGAGATGTCTCCCCTTCAAATGGCTCCGTTCCAGTGTCGGAGACGGACGTATGGAGGTTACTCGCTGCCTGAATGACACCTAGCTCGGTATGAGCATCGGAAGTGTTAAGAGCGACAACGGCCTGCTCGGAAGTCGAACAAATGCCCTCGGTTTGCATTCCTGCCTTCACAACAACCGACTTTGGCGTAAGAGTGCGTTGTAGTCCCGGTCGACCGGAAGGATGCTCGGCGTCGTGGTCGCTTATTCGCCGCATGGAATCGCTAGAGGCAAGCCTAGTCACTTCAGTAACACGACACAATATTCACCGTACTCACGAGGGTATCTGGATTTTTGGCTTCTCATCAGTACTCTCTACCCTCGATGTATGCTGCAGATCCTCAAGAGAAACTAACGAGGCTTTCCGGTGCATTCTAAGCGCGTCTTCGGTCTCCGCAGACAGGGAAGTGGACTGGGTGACAAACGTAGTTGGGAGAGACATGCACCCCTCAAGAGCTGGAGCTTCCTCCTCAGATTGTTTATGGAACTCCTGTGTAGAATTGAGAGTGTTTGATTTTTTGTCGTCACGGCAATGTGTGTGATGCTTTTGGGGGTAGTCATCTCCTGAAGACGCATCGCATGACTGCGGGAGCAAATCGTCATAATTCGAAACTACTTCTTGGTAGCTTGGTGGAAGCCTACTATCGTCGCTAGATGCGAGTCCAATATCGTTCATCAGAAGCCATGTAAGGCACAATAGCACTCACCAGCTCCATGCTTTTATCTGCCACTCCGAGTGGTCGTTCTTCACCTTTGGCCTAGTCAATGTGTGTATCCCTTGCTTCTGCTCTTCTTGCGTTTGGATAGAGGATACAACCTGAACTGTACATTTATCAACGGAAGGCTCTCCTGCAATTGGTAGAGGTGGGGGAGGCGATAGGGAGGACACATAGGGATTTGCAGCTCGTGAACCAGAGTCAACGTCATCGTAGGCCTGACGTCCACTTCTCTCGATTGGAGTCGTTAAATAACTATAGCATAGTGAGCGAGGAGGATGGAAACATGACATATACGCGAACCTGTTTGTGGGCGTCGAGATCGCTGACGCATGTCGTTCACATCCCACATTCTGCCTCGTGACATTCCCGTGAACCTCATCAGCAGGCGGTGCACTCGTCCCAACTCCCAGCTCAGAATAATCACTACTAGGGGATGCACACAGCACAGCTGGAGATGAGCTTTCTGGCGTGTATGGTAAAATTTGTGAGGCATCGCACAGCGTCTCGGCACGACTATATGGACGGGAATGAGAGGTCGGTGAATGAACTACGTGGGGGAATTGCGTTGCTGGAGGGTGTCCATCAATAGAATCATTCGAAACAATCGAAGGAGATCTGATTCAGACATCGAATTCTCTTGGTGAGGGTAAAAGGCGGAGTACTGAACAGACGCACCCTTGCAGATCCCGGGGTAAGTCACCCCTGTCTACTGATCGGCGTAAATTCCGAATCCTCTCTGCGGAGTGGCCTTCTACGTCTACACGGAGCGAACACGTAGTGCCGTTCACGACCTGTCCAAGCTCTAATGCCACTCTGCCGATAGACCTTTAGAATTCAAGCACGAGGAGAATAGGTTAGAAATAACTGACTCAGAGGATACTTGAACCATCGTCGTCCACTCAATGTGCGGGGATGCTTGAGAGGACTGGTGGAAACCGATGCTTTGCTGCGACGTCAGGCGATCAGGTTGTGGAGCCGGTTGCTCGAGCTTTGTAAAACTTTCCCGTGCAGTGCCACTCAGCAGTGTGGCTGTCTCGTCTTTCTCGGAGGCGAAAGTACTGCTTTCCGAGTAACCTGCAGTGGATGAAACGGTCTCGTGCTCCCTTGATTATTGTATAGACATCAGGTAAGTGGGCCAACAAAAGGTGACTCACAATGATGTCGCCTGCTCGTGGACATCGTACTTCTCTTGCGTTGTCGCAGCCGATTCCCTGAACTCTGATTTCATTTGGTGTTGCACCCCAATCGTGGGGGATGTATCCCCGCGTGTAAATTCTTTGTCGAGTTGCGCCTCTGAGGCGATGTCTGCAACGACGCATGCTGACTCGACACTATCCTTCGTAGTTTGTGCAGCATTGAGGGCTCTTTGCGTGTCCGGTATCGAAGGTGTTGGTGAAAGTGGGTTAGGGGGGCGGGATGCCACGCCGGGGGTATTCTCGCTGTGGCAGTCGACATTTCTTGCCTCAGCCTGCGATGCCTCTACTGCGGTCAACGTACTAGCAAGAGGTCAAGACCAGGCGACAAGGTAACGGTTTTATCACAGACCGATCAACATTATTGGAGAAATCGGCAATAGATGGAACGGCGACATTTGTAATGGATATCTCCGTCGTCGTATTCAAAGTAGTGAGCTGAATAGCGTCTTCCTCTGTGCGTTGCGGAGATGCATGGATTTCCTCGTCGGTTGCGAGACCCGGCTGGGGGACAGAGAAAGTATGAACCTGGTCGCCACCGACTTGTCGATCCTCTTGGACTTCTTTGACGATCGCGAGATCAAGAGATTGATCTTGTGTTGACTGACGAAGGGCTCCAAACGAGTCTTTCACCGAGCTCACATGTATCTCTTCATCGCTCGCAGAGACAAGGTGAGCAGCAGATCGACCGTCATGAACCGTACGTTCGCCGCTGGTACTTTCGTTGGCGTGACCATGGTGTGTCTCTGCACCTGTGTCGTAAGACGAGCTGACCGTTTCATTCCTGGATCCCATGAGCTTCAAAGACGAGAAACAGGAGAAGGCTCACAAAGTCTTTATGACTGATTCGCCTGTTTTCTCGTCAACCTTGGAGATTTGTCGATGTTCTGATGCTCTGCTGTGCCATTCTGAAGACACAGCAACGGTGTCTCCGACATTTCTGCCGACGCCGTACATTTCTTTCGTGCACACACCGGACTCGACGATCACGGGGAATACGGTGAAATCGATAGTGCCATTCAATGATTCAGTGTCATTTTGTTGCAACGTACAGCGCACTTGTGACTGTACGGCTGATGTCGCTTGCGCTGAGTTACGTGTCAACGGGGCCGGCAAGCTTGGCAGGCCTTCCTGACGAGGGGAAGCGGGGTTAAGATTGCATATTGTCTGCTCTTTGTAGTCGCTAGTGGTTCGCACGGTCACTTCAATGACAACCTAAAAGGTGAGACGAAAGAGGCTTACGATGATGACTCGGTCACAGAGAGCCCGTGGACCTCTACCTCAATCTCTCTGCACTCTGACTCATATTGTACGCAACGCTGTTCCGAATGTGTCGCATCTTGATCGACGCATCCCAAGAGAACGTCTTCAACCTCTGAGGCATACACCTGACTAGCCGAAGTGATAGAGTGCTCAGTAGCATGAGTCGCAAGCCCACTCCCACGGACTCCACTTTCAACCACCAGTTCGAAGCCAGGCACGGGAGATGGCGGGACGCCTGACTTGCACTTGGTAAGATCGCTGCTCTCACTACCATATTCAACGTTGGCCTCCTTCGCCTCGTATGTTTCCTGTAACCTAAAGTCGATCAATGAGCCAATACGTTGCGTCAAATAATAAGCATCGCGAACGTATCGACATCTTCCGAGTGGCCGGACACTTGCTGATGACCTGTACGTACTCCTCTTTCCACCGGATGGGGAATCTGAATCATGGACAGCTGCTCGAACTGTTGGTCCGCACTCGTGACCGTGGCTCTCCCCCGCGTTTGGTGCAAGAGCCCTGAATTGACTGAGCCGACTTCGAGAAGTCCTTCGCTGTCGTGGGGCGAGACTGTGTTGGGACGTGATGGGCTAGAACTCTGGGGATATGTGGTACCACCACTAATCGATTCCGTACTCGACGCCTGGGCGATAACCGTCAAACATTCAGATTCCGGAGGTTGGTTGGCGGTAGTGTTCCTGCAAACAAAGTTAGCACTTATGGCGGCAATCAAGAAAGAGACCTACGTAGTCACCGGGGATGTGTTTGCATTCCCAACCAAGAGCTTGGACGATATTTCATGCGGATCTTCTATTGCGGTCGCTCCAATCACGACACCAGTTGTCACGATTGCCCGTACAACTTCACCTTGTCCTGACGCTTTCTTATCGGTTTGGACCTCCACTTCGCTCTTGCTTTGCATTAAAGTACGGGACGTGTTGTCGACTGATTGACTGGAATATCCATCCGATGTTTCCCTCCTGCCCCCACTGTCATCAAGCCTCGTTTGGAATCCGGAGCTGAACCACTCACGGCAATATCATGTGTTTCGTCAACTTGCACTTCTCAGTGTGTTCAATATCCTGCGTGACCGCGTCGGAAACTATACGCGCAGCCTCCGCTTGTTTCTCGCTCTCTTGAGTTGAAGAAGTGACGGAGATGGACGCCTTGGACGCCCTTATACCAAAATCCATGCATGCAATGGAGCCCTCGATGGAGCGTGAAACATTTGAATCCATCTGAATCTCCGATGTCGAGGCACCTGACAGATTTTGGTTGCTTTAACCCGTCCAGAAGACAAGATGATCACCTGCCTGTGTCTCCATGCAATTTGTTCGCATCGTCCTTCTTCCCATTAGCCTCTGGAAGTGGCGACTTCGACACAGTGGACCTTCGAGTCAAATTAGCACACGACCCGAGTGACACGCTACATCACGTTACCTGCCAACGGCGCGATCCATTTCGACACCAACGACACCGTACATGATCGCGGTACGAGCCTTCTCTGGTCTCTTGTAAGACACTGGTGGTCCAGCAGTCGCAATCCTTCGTGGTGCTCTGCCCCGACCAACGCGACCAGAACGAACCGAAGATGTCGACTTCTGCACGAGGGCCGCATCGTCAACACGTCCGGCATCGGACTCGCGAACAATAGAAACACGATCCGGTTGCGTTTTTTTCACTATTACGTTATCCGATTGTTCCGCCGATCGGGCCTCGGTGGGAGTTACCAACACCTCGAGGGACGAAACCACGAGATTTTCTTCTACAGATGGAGTACGCTTGGCAGTGTCCGAACCTGCAACACAGGTTCCCTGAAGGCTAGATTGAAGGTGAATGGTGCGGTCGCTACATTGAGGATGGTCGTTGAGATGGGTTATGTCTTGGGGTGAGGCCGAGCTACGCCAATCGTTGCTGTGAGCCAAGCCAGGTTAAATCTGCACCAGAGACAAAAGAAACTGACCGATCGTCAATGGTCAGTACGGCTATTTGTTCGTCATATATGGATGATGACGAAGCGTTGATGATAGTGTCAGGTTGTTTTGGGGAGGCAATCGCAGAGGGAACAAGCTTCCTGGAAACCAAGTCCTCTCCACCTGGGGACAGCATACTATTAGCGGCTACTGATCCCCAGCGTGCATTCAGTGAACTGTCCACAGTGTTCTCCTTTGACGGCTGGCCTGATGCAGTGCTAGAAGACTTGACTGCGGCAGTAGACTGATCTTCACGCGTTCCGCTAGCTCTTGGACGGGGTGCGCTGTCGTCTTTGTTGTATCTACACAAAACGTCTGTATGCAACCGAGAGCTCTCGGCGGAGGTCTCTGCTTGTTGTTCCTGTCGATTCCCCGAAGTTGACTTAATCGACTCTGCCGCCTCGTCGCTGGAAGGAATGTTGACCTGTGTGTTCTGTGGCATAAAACACACATACCTAATCACTGTCACTGATATTACCGTTTGTTGCGCGTCCACGCACACCTGGGGTGATACTACACCGGCTGTACACTCTTGCGACGTCGAGTTCGCGTTCGGCTGTTCAGCCTCGCGTTTTGATGGCTCTGTCTTGCGTTCCTGCATGACTTGTCCTTCGTTCCGTGCCAAAAATTCGGCTCGCTCAACACGCGTTCGTTTGACGTCGCCATTGGTGTTGAATGAGACACGCCAGCTCAAGTCACTCTCCTCCGACATTTCCGCCCGCTCACATGACGCGGTCCTTGTGTTCGTGAAATCAGATGATGGGTTATACATGAGACGAACACGAGAGGGACTCACAACTCTGTGGAGTACGTCGACTGGTCCGTGGAGCACGTCGACTGATCCGTGGAGTACGTCGACTGATCGTATAGTTCGTTTTCCTTGGGGGCGCGCTCGCTCAGAGATGTGCACCCCGACTCCATTTCAAGCGTTTGGATACCTCTGGTGGAGGATACACTCTCGAGGACGCACTCTTTGGTCGAAGGCACTTGCTGTGAGGAGACCATGCCCTCGACTACAACGAGGCGTTTTGTTGGTTCAGTGGCGAATTCACCATTCCGGACATCCACGGCTAGGACGTCCACGGCGATAAGCACAAACGAAAAGGAGATTCAAAGTAGAGTACCTGGACGACTTTTCGCGTAGTCGACGTGCCTTTGGTCTTCGTTCGACTCGTGTTGAGAGGTACGTTCATCCGTAGAACTACGAAAAAGTCAGGATTTACCATAGGTCAAATGATCTCAGCTTCCGCCTACCCGCACTGCCGGCTCTGACGAAGAGATTCATCGAGCGTCACCTCTGCAGCGTGCCCAACTGTGCGCTTCACGGCAACAGGCTCCCTATTGGTTACCACTTGGTTCCCCTCGACAATTCTAACGTGGCCTGTCCCTGCAAGAGAATCGTGACCAGGGCTAGCCTTGTCACAATGATCAGGTTGTTGATGTAGGGACTCGGTGGCGGCTTCAAACGCGACAGCGACAGCACAGGCTGCTCCGAGTGCTACAGACAATGCCGATTCCGCTTGCTTGGATGAGGTCACCTTGGGACTATTGTTGTTAACCTTTCCCTGCTCTCCGAATGTGTGCACAATACGAGTACTGTCTGAGCCTTCAGTCGCATCGGTATGATCCCTAGGGTTTACTCATTAGCACAAAGAACACGAATAACATCATACTCTACCTGGTTTCGTCGCTCTTCTGCCCAAAACTATCTTCTTTGTGCTCTCTCAACGTCACCGGGGGGGCATAGCACCTGCCTTCTGGTTCCAAGTATTTGCTGAGGGGCACTTGATATTTCCTGCGGGCACTCGACGCCGTCGTGTGCGTCATTTCGCCCCAAGTGAGATTGGCACCCACCGCGTCCGCCTGCTTGGGTTCGCGTTTAGCAGGCCGATACGGTGCGTTAGGGGGACTAGAAGGGCATCAGGTGATGGCAAATACACCTAATGCGAACACTTACAAATGTTCCGGGCCAGCGTTGTGAACTACGGCGGTCGCCATCAACCTGCGTGACGATTCTGTACTCGATTCCTTGTCCTTCTCTTTTTGCGATGGCTTTACGATGGCAGGTGGATCGAGTTTCCTGGTCGCGCGGTGCTCCTCACAGCCATCATCCGTACGAATGTCGGAAGAGAACGATCCAGACGTCTTCCCTTTCGCATCACCCTGCGAGTCGAAGGTGGTACGTGCCTCGGTAACGTTTGTAGCTCGGGTATCGTCACTCAGGCCCAAAGGACGACCAGAAGTGCCCTTGTCAGTGTGACTCCGACTTCCATTAGCATCTGCGTTAAGCAAAGAAGCGGAACGCCTACCTTGTTTCCCATGGGGCATCCCGAGACAAATTGACATCGTCACAGACATCATCGGTCTGGGTGGAATGAATATGAAGCATGTCACCGTGCAAAGACTGGATAGTGCTCATTTCGATGTCATGGGGAGGAGTTCCTCTTGCCTCCACACAACCGCGACCGCTTGCACCCAAGTCGTCGTCGCGTCCAGTATTACGCTGCGCGGTCCTAGAGTCCTCCGCAGCGACGTCCAGATGTGATCCTTCGGACACGTGCCCGTCGAGCTCAGCACGCTTCAGACATGTCTGACCAGTCTGTCGCTCACTTACGACAACAGTTGTGCGTCAGAAAATATTTATCCCGTGCAAGACAACAACCCACTTCGTGTCAGAGGGAGACTGATTCCCGGGCCGCTTCCCCTGAACCGTCGCCGTGCCCGGCGAGCGCATATAACCAGAGCCCCGAGTCGTTGCAGGATTGTCTTTTTTGGCATTCGCAGTCACAGGGAAAGGAGAAACGACCCGAGAAATACCGGCATGGATTGAAGCAGTGGTGACAGCATTTGCAGCTGCGGGCCCAAGAGCGGCATCGGTGGTGCTCGTAGACGGCGGTCGTTTACCTGATGTTCTGAGTTGGCTGTGGCGAGCCTCAATACCGACTTGGAGAGGTGTTATTTGAATGTACGGGGATTTAGAAGGCTCGCGGCTGTTGATGCTCGGAGATACGGTGGTCGAAGGCACCGCAACAGGTGGGCTAGGCGGCCGGAGATGCACCACTTTCCCACCTTTGGACCGATACGAGGCCCTGGTTGGCGACTCCACTGAGCACTCCATCCCTACCAAGCGGCGCGATTCGTTGATGACAGAGGTACAATGACCTTGAGCTCCGGAGCCAACAGAATCTTGGGTCACCCGATTACGATCAACGTCAAATATTGCTGATGCGACCCTACCAAGAAATAGTCAATACACGATACTGCCACAAAGACTGCCACAAACCGATCTGCAACCCCTCTCATGTTGGTTGGCGACCGTTTGGTTGGAAAAATGGGGTTAATTGCACGCATCGGCAGTTTCTGGACCGAGGTGTCCCGAGGTGCAGCTCGAGTATGGGGCTTCCTTTCATGAGACCCTATGCCAATCCAGGCTTCGGCGGTCGTATCCGAGGTTCCTTCGCTCTGGTCATGCCCAATGATCCAAGTAGCTGGTGTGGTCCGTTTGTCTGAACTACTTTCCATATCACTCGAACTGTTCTCTTCAGTGCACTCAGTATGAAGCGATGAGCGACTACAGCCCACTCTAGATATACCGAACCCAGGTAAAGGATGAGCGGGCGTCAGTGGCGAGGATACCGCACTGAATGGTTTCGCATGACTAGAAGATGGTTCAGAAAAAAGGATCGAGAAAGGGAGCGGACACGAACTTCAGGGAGCTAAGAGAAACGATCTCAACATCCTGGTGGCCGTGTCCGACGACATGTCCGGAAGAACTTGTCTGCCTCTTAAGAGAAGGAGATGCGGAGTCATCGAATGGTTCTGGAAGTGAGAAATGTCCCAGAGGAGAGAGAAAGCCGTTGATGGGGTGACTCATAGTGGCACGCACATCGGGCGAGCGACGGTAATTGTGATCCTGCCCAAGAGCGGTGTCTGCGCGCTGGGAACTTGAAAGACAAGCTGGGAGCATCGGTGAGAGCGGGCGAATCTGGAGATGAGGTTGTGGCTGCCTATAAGTAGCCGAATCCTCTTCGTTGGTAGCCAGCTCAGTCGGGGTGCTCCTAATACATGAATTAATCTCCGCGAATGAATCAAAGCCAGAAGACAAACGGATGAGATTGAACGCCAGCGTTCGATTTACGGAGGAACTTTGGACATAGCTTGGCTGGGGACCTATGTAGAGCGAGCGAGCGAGCTACACCATTCTCGCGTTGTGAGGCGAAGGTAGGAAAAGGTGTACTCTGAGAGGATTGGCCAGTCACACTCGCCTTTTCTATCTCTTCAGCACACATTTCTTTTATCACGTGACGGTCGATGGGGGTTAGAGGCGACTTATGCTTATCGATGGAGCGACCATAGCTATTGAGAATTTGTAAGTCAAAGAACGGATGACTGAGCCCAACAATTGGTACCTCCTATTCGTATACACGGCTGAATGCATCCCATCATCCGGAATGACGCGCAAAATATCGCTATTCAGCAGCATGCTTCCAGCAATTTCGGACTGAGAGGTACGAAGAGAGTCGTACGAACGTCTCGCAGCATTCGAGACAATGAAAGAGCTTTGTTGGTAACCGTTGCGTTCTTGGGTGACACCCCATCGCATTTCGGAAGCGAAACAGAGAACTTCATATCGCTTGACCTAGTAAAGCCTATTGTATGACCACCAGGAGTTATTACAGTACCCAGTACTCACAGTCAACTGCCGACCGGAATAGGTAATAAGGGCACCGAACGGCAGTCCAGTCCCCGCCTTGCCAATGCCTGGCCCAGGTGATTGAGGACCGCAAAATCGAATAGATTTGAATTCTTACAGTAGTGACCCTAAGTTTAAACCCAGTTCAGGTCCACATATAAGGCGTAAAACAGCGACCCTACCTCTAAGAACGCCCGTGCAATGAATTGAGGCCCATCATACGCCTCCGACATTGGTACAGCATAATCTGGAATGACGTTGTCTAGTACAAGCACCTGCAAGGCCTCAGGTCAGAGAACAAGAACATACACAGTCACCACGGTCGCGACTCACCCAGACGAGCGGAAGTGGTGCTCCGTGGAGCACTATATTCTGTGTGTTTTTCCGGACATCCTCGAAGAATATACCACGTTGCCCGAGTCCGCTCTCTGTCGGAGACAGTGTTTCTGTGGGAAACAAGCTGCGGCAGTCGACCCGCGGGCCTGTACCCTTCCTAAAGGGAGATTTGTCTAACCTGTACGGTAACATCAAGGGTGTGTGGGAGGGGACGAGCCGTGGAAGCGTATCATGCAGAACCTTTAAACGGTTTAACGAAATCGTGAATACCATCGAATCCTCGCCACATGACCAAGCTGGGTTCCGGGAAACTGCCAGGGGAGTGTTGGCTGAATATGATCATTTGCTTATCGGGGGTGGCATGCAGTCGTTTGGCCTCGCGGTTTACATGCTGAAAACCAAACAGAGCAAGAGACAGACTCTCCGCAGTGGAATGAGAAATTGGCAAGAGTCCTAAAACCGTCCGGGGATGCTGATCCACCGTGTCAATGAGTGTTGGAAAGTACGTACCTGAAGCACCAGGCCCGAGAGCCGGGACTAGACTTGAACCCTGGGTCAAGGGGAAACAAAGCTCCATCCGACGGTTTGTGGCAGTCCAGCTCACTACAGCGTATTCCGGATGCGCGAAGCTACCCCGATACGAAGCTGTAAACGTGAATGTCGAAAGGTCAAGGGCACGCCAGATCTGTTCACGTGATTCATGTAGTGCTGCAGGGCCGCGACTCAGTCTTGGGGTTTCTCGAGTAAGTCTGCCATGTAGAACGGAGTCGGATAGTCTGCACCCGCTTGCACCCGATCTGGCAGCTACGACGAACTTTATCCTGTAACTTTCATGGACCCGGAGTCGTTGAGTTGGATTTGTGAGTGTTAGCTCTGGGAAATGCCCCGTTCTGATCAAATCACCACATTACTGGCACAGCACCGGCAGCGTAAATACCCGCTCCCGAAAATTGAATTCTGTCCTCACCTGGGGCTTGCGGCGAATTCATTTACGCCCACCCAAGTGCCTGAAGGGTCCCGGTCGTCCCATCGGTCTCATGAACGAACACACTTCGCTCACCATTCAATTGTGTATTCTACACACGAAGTCGATGATGATACAACTTCGTACGGACTATGCGGGCAACAAGCCCCCGAATATACGGCAACCCATTGGCAAATTGAACAGGCTAAAGACCGGTCCACTCGACGTCGTATCAAATGTCATCTCCTGAATGGCCGGGTGTGCCGTCATTTCGTCTGGGACGTCAGATCCAAGCTCCAATATGCCGCAGGTGTTACGATAGCTCTTAACATCGGCGGTGCGGCGTTCCTTTCTGTCGACGGTCCGCACGACACTTTTGAACCCTTAGCCCATGCTCCAAAGGAACTCTCTTGCGAGCACATTTGGAATGAAGATTCGAGTGTCCATGTTTGTGGACGGTTGTTTTTTCTTGGGACATGGCTCGTCTCGGGCGGTAGGTTCGGTGCTGGCGCTCTTGAGTCTCCTGAGTAGTGCAGAAATGCGAGAGGGGGCGATAAGAAAGAGCAAAAGGATAAGTGCACGAGTGTAACCGGAACAAAAAGCTTCGCATGGATGAAGCAGGTCAATAACACGCTGACCGCGTACTTTCTGCCATTCAGGTCGGATGAAGATACCGTAAAACGGTGCTGGCGACGATGGATGGCCGATCGCACCTCGTGCAGGTCACCGATAAGATTCCTCACTCCCTGTGAGAACCGATTATGTCCCGATTGGACGATAGGTTACAAGATCTGCGTGATTATAGTGTTGGCGTACAGTACCACTAAATGTCATTTCAATCTTACTCTTCATACCCAAAGAGGACAGGTGATCACACGTTCCCTATGTAGACCTTTCCCTTTCTAAGCAAGATGCAGGTCGAGAGTCAAATGGCCTGCGAGCTGGTGGGTAGCCAGTATCCCAAATCGAGCTGCATAGTGTTCAATGACCACAGGACAGTGCTAAACAACCCACCACGATGCTGAGTTGCTAATTTCTGCCTCTAGCATCTCACAAGTAAGGAGAGTATCCAGGAGGGTCTTCCAAAAAGATTTGATGACAAAACTCATCAAATCACCCGGAAAAGATGCCAGCAAAGAGACCTGTCTGGATCCACAAATTAGTCAGCATAGAATCATGTCTGTTTTCTGAAAGCCAGCATTCAAATGAAAGAAGATGGTGGTCAGAGTAATTGATTGTTAGAGTTAGCAAGCACATGCACAGCCATGACCACAACTGGTGCAATTGATTACCAGTGTGCATATGGTACATACAAGCGACATTTCTCATGCACACAAATCATACAGTAAGCAACAAAATTATTGCAATGTTTGTTTCTAACACAGTGTGTGAAGCACACTGCAATCAATTGTGGGAATTTTGCTTAGATTAGGTAAGACAAAATATAGTAGTCACTCTTGGCTACAAATCCATTCCTGAGTCATGTGATTTGGTTCAGGGGTTCCAGAGATATTATATAATTAATCACAGCTACTCATTGCAATAGTTTTGTTGCTAACATCATGAAATATGATAATTGTATATTATTATAATATATTACATAAGTTTTTGGTCATGTGATGTATAAAAAGTCACAAATGGTACAAACAATCCAAAATATTACCTCTTGTCCCACTACCATTACCATAAAATCTTTCTCTATTGAGCAAACCACTTATATTATTTCTTTTCTAGAATTAGGTCAATCTACTTGCCAGATTGCTCATTCTACCAGTCTAAACCACTCTACCATTAGCTGCCTTTGCTTAAAACATTTTCCCAATCAGCCCAAGGCCACTGGTGGATGTTACAATTCTTTGCATTATAGAATCTCTTTTTCTTCTTATTTTTTCCATTGAGATTTGGATCTCTCTCTTTTCTACACAATTTGAATATACCTTGCTCATACTATGAGACCAGAGCTTCTTCTTGTCTATACTCTAATTCTCTATTTTCCTTTGCAACAATATATCTTTTATACTTGCCATTTTATTCATGAACATTTCCAAACTATATAATAGAATGTTCCAGTATTTTCCTAACATGTTTACTCATTGATATTTGAGCACATTCTATTGCTGAGTCATATCTTCTTGTCTTCCCCTATTTAAACTCTCAAGCCTCACTTGTACAATTCTTACGCTTAGTCTATGCAATTACACATAGTCCTTTTGT